>CAEGAE010016258.1:0-109245 GCA_903067095.1 Girardinus metallicus
AGAGACATTATACAATAAACTGTTTTAAAAAAAAAAAAAAAAAAAAAAAAATATATATATATATATATATATATATATATATATATAATAATGTGGCTTTAAGTAAAATGTTTTTCGAATTGGCCTATTCTTCAATGTTACACCCCTTACCCCCTCCCACCTGTTTATTGAAATACCAGACTATTTCGCGTAGTTACGGCTCTGCTTACTTTAAAATGTAAACCTATAACCATCTTGGGACATATAAATTGGAACCGCTGAGCTGAAACTGAAAACTCGCCGAGAATTGCAAAGCTGTTTGTGGTGAGATCCTTTAATTTTTGCCTAGAGAGGGTATTTTTTATTGCCAGTGGAGTGTGTGGTTTTGTTTTTGTTGATTCCCGGACTGAACACACACACACTCTAAAGTGGTACAAGCCCACAGTGGGAACAGTACCAAGCACTAACAGCCTGCCACTCGACACTCCTGGGAAAGGTGAGCTGGTGGTCACAACTGAGAAAATACAGAAAGACAGAGTTATTATTAATGCATCTCACAAGGCTCGTATTTTCATCAGTGTGGCTTCCTGCTTGTAGCACAAGGCTATGCCTATAAACAAATATGGATTTATACTGTTATCTTTTTCTCCTCCCTGTCTTCTGGTTTTCTATATGTGAAATAAACCAGTAGTTGAGCAGGAATAATGTAAACCACTTAAATTTCTCTGAAGTACTCACTGATTTTCTTGCATTTCTTGTTTTCAGAGGTGAAGACACGACTGCTGTTGGTTCTACTGCAGTATACAGGTTTGTTCTGCCATCACTGTTAAAACTGAGCATAGCATTATGTGTATTTTAAATCATTTGCTAGCTCTTAGCTCGATTTAGCTTCAACTTGTCATGTATGGAGGTTACGTTCAAATTATGTATTTCAAATTGGTTCCAGCTATTAAACTGTCTGTAGTATGAATGTTATAGATTATCCTCAGAGATTAGAACAGGCAACACCAACCTTTTCAGTATGAAGAACCATTTTTGCCTGCGCCCTTAAAACTTTAAACATTTTTTGTGTGATAATTAGTTAATTTGTCTTTAGGATATCTTCCAACTATTGTTTCTAATTAAAAAAATGAAGAGTTTTGATTATTCTTATGAGCCAGTTAAACTTAACATTTACTAATAGATTATCACAACAGAATGCCAAATTAATAGTTTTGCTTATTTTAATTAAATGTTATTTTATCTTATCATTGATACCTGTGGCAGCCTAAATACTCATTCGGTGCATCACAATTAATATGTTTGCTTCTGGTTTCCTATTGATCCCAGTGTTGCATTGTGTAAGTGCTGCAATAAACAACTTCCAATACTGGTGAGATTTAAACCTTCGATTCTACTTAGCTCTTATTAAGGGGACAGCAAGCATTGAAACGTTTAGTAGTGAATAAACTTGCTAATAAAACTCTTGTGCTTCCTTCCATTAAAACTTCCACAAACTGTTATCAAGCTCCTCGGCAAATCGTGTTAGAAAGTTTTCATCTTCCGCACAACATAATTAAATAATATCTCAGGGACTACTGGGCAATTTGTTTTGTTTAGTGTTAACTTTTTTTGCTGATTATTTCCCACATGAATAAACAAAACATTTGTTTCCAATTTTTCCAGAAAGAATTTCCAGTAGAATAAGAATATTTATTGACCTCAGGGCATTCAGGATGCTGTTTTAGCATCCTCTTCTCAGTCAGTCCTTGACCCAGTCACTTAATACTTCCATTTTAAATCTGTTGGTTTTGTTTTTTGTTTACCTCCCCCTCACTACAGCTGAGGCATTTTCTCCCTTTCCTTTTTATAATTTTCTTCTTTGTGTTGTTTCGCCCTCTCAAGACTCTGAGATCCAGTTGCGACGAGATGTGGTGTTTTGTCAGTCTTTAGTTGCAGTGGTGTGCGCATTCTCAGAGCACCTGTTGGCTGTACTGAACCAGGTGGGTCACACTGAAAGTACATCCTGTATTATAAAAAGCATTTGCTTCTTCAGGTTGCCCTAGCTTACTTATTGTTTGATGTTTATTTACTAGTTCCACAATGTAGGAGTAGAACTGGACCAGGACTTTCCAGATCCTCAGGAACTCCAGGAAGCCCAAGAGGCAAGCCGACGGTGGCTGGAGCAGATTGCCAGTGCTGGCCTGCTGTTTCACTTCCAGTCCCTCCTGTCTCCCAATCTGGTAAGCTGCCAGGAACAGCTCAGGAGTCAGATTGTAGGCAATAACGGACTTGCGTTATTTGAAAACATTGCACCTCTCCTAATCCTTTACTTATATTAGATGTGTCATGTACCAGTTTGTCCATATCCTCTTGGTTAATTATCCAAATCCTTCTGGAACTAGATTGCGTGCAGTATCTCAGACAACAACAACTGTGGTTTTGTGGCGTTTCCTGGTTATTTATTAAATTTCAGCCAGGATTTCTGTTTTGCTTTCTGAATAACGATGATCGACCAAATAAGACTAGAATTTCATTTTATGTTTGAAATTTTAAACAGTCTTCCTCATTAGTCATAGCACTGCAAGCTACAGACACAACCACGAGAAAAGGGAATTGAAGGGATTTTATGATGCATCCACATCAGTTCCTGCTGTCAATCTAAGTAAGCCTTACTGCTTACTTAAGTACTTACTGAACCTCTCAACATGGGTCATGTTGAGAGGTTCAGTGTCAGTGCCACTACCTTTAGATGCATCTTTACTCCAACAGCCTTGAATCAAACAATTAGGCCATTGTCTGGACTCCATAGATCTTAATTGTATGTTGAGGATATAGTTCAGCTTTGTGTGCTTGTGGTGTTAATCGGGGGAAATCTAAAAGGGCAAGACGTCACTGTCTTCGCCTGTCACTTTGAGTGGATGTAGATTTGAAATTCTAGAAAGCTTAAAACTTGTCTGAATACAGCAAATATGCCTTGATATAAAGTGATCAAAGACAGTGACATCAGGTTTAAACCAAGCATTTACACCAAAACAAAGCATCACTTGGCAGGTCAGTGGTTACGCTTCTGTCATGCGTCTCCATATGGGAATTGTGCCTGTAGATAACGACCCCTAATCCTCCTCCACTGCTGGCCAGTTCAGCTCTCTGGACGGGTCGATAGAGACAGGAAGAACAACAGAAGGGAGAAAGGGAGGCTAACGGAGGCTTATAATCAGAATTATATGAGCTCCTGCTGCTGTAGCCATAAGAAGATGTGTGCTTCCTTTTGCCTGATGAGGAAACGCATTCTCCCACTCATTGGGTCATGTAAACAAATTCCAACAAAGCAAAGATGGAGACAGACAGACATATGTGTAAACAGCTACATTTCCTCCATTAAGCTATTCAAATTCTTTATAGTTGCCTTCAATCAAGACATTCTTGAAATTTTCAAAAGTTTACATAATCCAGTGCTTACTTGATCACAAAGCCATATTGTGCTTAAAAATAGTAAAACATACAAACTAGAGGTTAAAAAAAGAGACATCTTTGAGACTACCTATGGCTGAGAAAACTTATCAAAACACCATAAAAAGAGCCCAGAGCTGACACTGCGGCAGTTTATCCTGAGGAGGTGAACTGCTGCTTATCTCCTAAGGAGATGAGCTGCACTTTACCAAGACGCCAGTGACAGATGTTTTGGGAATCACCTTCTTTTTGTGTAATAGTGTAGTGTTTAATAGTTTAATATTTTGAAATAAATTAAAAGAACTGAAACAATGCTTTGTCTGGCTGGATATGGGCAAAATATTAAAATACAACAGATGATTTAATATTTAATCTGAGCACACCTAATTATCAGACTGAACAAATGTCTCCTGAGTGTGTATTCAGTAATCATTGACTTATGTATTGATTTGATTGTGTGGCCAATGTCAGGGTGGGTCTGGTCGCCTTACAGTGTCAGGACTGATATGTTGAATTCAGTGAATAAAATGCTCAATAGACAGGGTGTACCACTGATGTTCTGTATGTGTCACAACGATACTTCACTTCAGTAGTTTCTTTTTCCAGTTTTCACTTTATTACATTGTATGCATTTATATATGAGCCTATATTCGATGTCTTACCATATGATTTGATGAAAGATGTTTTTGAGGAAAGTCCTGTTGTGCAGATCATTTGGTGAGGTTTGATGAGAGACTAACGTAAAAAGAATAAACTTTGCTGTTTTTCCTCCTCAGACTGATGAGCAGGCCATGCTGGAGGACACTCAGGTGGCCCTGATTGATCTGGAGAAGGTCACCTTCTACTTCCAACAATTTGAAGGAGAACCAATGGTAGCAAGTATGCAGTCTTTTGGGTTTGACCTCAAGTTACAGGGCCCTCCTTAATTATTAGTGCTTCTGTTTGAGAAGAAACTGTAACTTAATCCTTAATCACAACAGCAAGATTTCATAACTATGATATTTTGGTTGGATTTTAAACAATAATTTTGATGTGAGATGTTGCTACAACAATAAAAGATAAATTTATTCAATGGCTTTTTATGTCTTTAAAAGGGGAGCCAATACATGTGCTTGCTGCTGCCGCTGTTAACCTGTACTATGCCTCTTTTTTTTGCCTTCCGGCAGATATGCCCATCTCCTACCAGGTGGAGGGCACTCGCCAGGCCCTGAGGGTCTGCTTCTACCTGGAGAGTTACTACTTCGCACATCTGCCTTACAGGCTAAAAAATGGAGGAGGTGTCAAAATCTACCCAGTACTCTTTACACAAGGTAAAAGGAGTCAGTTTTAGGAAAAGGACAAAGGCTTCTTTGCAGAAAAACATGAAAACCTCCTTGTGTGTCTCTTACTGTTTAGCTCTGGAGAGCATGGAGGGTTATTACTACAGAGACAACGTGTCGGTGGAGGAATATCAGGCCCAAATTAACGCTTCCTCGTTGGAAAAGGTCAAGCAGTACAACAAAAGACTCGGGTACAGTAAAGCACACACACACACACATTTGCTTCGCTCATGTTGCGTAATGTAGCAGAGTTTCTTAGATATATAAATTAAGATGTCCTTCCTTTCCAATGAGTTTGAGTCTCAGGGCTCAGTAGAAGCAGCACCTGAAGGTGATTGGCTGAGGGGAGCACGGTTGGGAATGTTTTGCGATTGGCCGTAAGCACACACACAGCAGGGGCGGCAGTGGCTGGATGAGAACGCACAGCATGCCGCCAGGTTTGCTGCAGTGCCTCTGTGCAGCTGCTGCACTCAGTCACTTTACACCCCATTGCTTTTCGACACACTCGAGACTCCCCGTGATTGGCCAGGTGTGGAAAATGTGATGAAGTAGAAAGACATGTGAAGAAGAACTTTAATTTGTTTAACTTCCTGGGCTGTGTGAGGGGGGGAAATTGCACTCCACGGCAGAGAGACAAATGTTAGAGAGCTATCTAACTTGTATTAAATGTGACTTTCCTCGTAAGCCTTTTTCCCTTAATGAGCACCTAAGAGGACGACCGCTGGTCTTAAGTTTAACATTTGCTGCAGCTTGTGTGGATAATTAAAATTATAAGCACGGTCTCCCTTATAATTGAGTTTTGTCATATTCAGTGCAGTCGGTTTTGGGGGCTTTAAAAGATTTGTTGTCCTGGCAGTTGTGTGCTTCATCAGTGCCATCTCAGCATAGCTAAATATTAATTTTCAAGGATTGAGTTATTCATAGAGTTTTTTAATTTATTTGTAATGGTTAGAAGTGAGAGCTGCGTTTTCTAAAGCATAGTTCTGGAAAGCAAATAAAGCAAGGACACTGAATATTTTATTGATTATTTTTAACAGCAGTTTTGTCTTTTTAAACAATTCTCATCTTTTCTTGGTTCTCTTGGACTCATTTTGTCAGAGAATGTTCGCATTGTACAATGTAGATTCAAATATCTTTGTATTTTAGTTCTAGAAGAACTGATCAGAGACAATAAAACCTGTTATCTGCTCAAGTCAACTACCGGTCAGTTCTTTTACTTGACAAAAAGTGTCCCTAAAGCTGTGTTCTGTGACTGAACACTCATTTTTATACCCCAAAATTACAAAAATATAAAATGGTGAAAGTCAAGATCTCTGTGGGAGCAACTTGAAGGAACAACCAACATACCCTGTAAATATTGTTCTTGTGAAATTGCTTGTTCTACCTTTAGTGCGTCTTCTGACTTCATTGCTAAAATTTCTGAGGTAACAACTTTCACACTGAAGAGTGTTGCAGTCGGTACAGCTTGGTAACACGCAGTATGGTGCATTCACAATTTATACAGTTGGATTTTTGAGTTTCTTACTGGCTGGTCACTGCTCATGGCCAGTCAAGCTGAACGTTGACCTGTTCTGGAAGTAGGCCAATTTCTCAGCTCATGTTAAGCTTTTTTATATTTTGCTGTACTTATACTGCTGCTTTCTGTAGAATTTCACCTGCACTGACAAAAAATGTAATTGAGTTGACAGCCAAGGCCCCAGCAGTAACACACAGTGAATGTGTCTAAGAAGATACAGGCAAGTGTTGTGGGGGAGCCTAAAGGGTGCTAGGTAAGGAGGCAGTCAAGCTGTGTGGCACAGTAGAGTTAGTTTCAACAAAATCTGCTAAAGTTCACAATTTGAGTTGTTCATTTACTCTGGGCTCTCCAAACTCTTTCAGATTTCACTCTTTGCAAATGTTTTACAGTAGGAGGATTTACACACTGGGCAAAAGACTTGATTTCAACGCTAACGCTAAATATTAATGAAACATCAATTCATTAAGATCATTCATTTGGTTTAGACAAATAGAAACTAACTGGTCTAAAAGTGGTCTAAAGTTATATTTAAAAATCATAAGGTCCACAAAGAGGGCCATGCAAAAATAAAGTCAAGGCCAATTGAATCGGCAAGCATTTGTTTTGCTTGTGATGTTGCAAGTAATAAGATGTCAAAATGTGTGGAAATATAATTTTTACTTTTGCTTGAGAGCCAAAACTTGAGAGAAAAGTGGTAAATATGGCAAAATATTATTTGTAATGTAGACTGGAAACATACTTTTTATCTAAAAGGTCATTGGATATTGAAGCTGAAGGACATGCTGTGCACTGTTTTCTTTTTGTCACCAGATACAAATTATGTTGTTGTTGTTTTTTTTAAGTAAATTGGCCAGTTGTTCAACATGAATCAAATTTCCAAACAGAACTTCTCACTCATTCAGCAGCAGCTCCTCTGTGACAGAGTTTGTAAGTAATAGAGAATGTGTACAGAATAGACATATGAGAAACGACACATTTCTAACTCATTAACAAAATAGTAAAACATTGATCAAAACACAACACATTTCTTGGACTAATATATTATTTGACAAAATTATATCAGGAAGTTCTAATCTATTAAATTTAGTCTACAAATCATGAACTGTTTACACATTGTTTGGATGCATTTCACTTAAAATCTTCATCCGTTCTATAAGCACACCCTCCTTTGTCTAAGCAAAGACATGTGTGGCCTTGTGTGGTTGTGGACCAAAGGAGTCCAAAGACCCATTTAGTAAATTAGAATAGTATCAAAAAGTTAATTTATTTCAGTAACTCAATGCACTTAGTCAAAGACATTACATTACAAAGACTAATTACACATAGACTAATGTTTTCAGGGCTTGTTAATTATAATGAAACATAACTTCTCAATATTTACTCAACACACAACTGGGCTTAAGGAAAAGTATGTTTGATGTCTTCTTAAAAGTTACTACTTTTAGTTTTAATCGGACAAACAATCTCATGGGAATTCATATCCTAATTTATTGAACATGACTGTATATTTGTAAAGTTTGAGGAGGAGCATATACGTACAATTTTTGTAAAACTCTTTGCCGCAGTTGCCGCTTCAGAGACTGAATTAATTTCATGATTTAAAGACTATTTCACTTTAACTCTGGCAGTATGTTTAAAAAAATGGAAACCCTTGTATGTTGTTACACTTCACAGTTATGCAAATTGTGTAGTGTTGGACTATCATAAAATATGAGACATTAAATTTGGTGAAAACGTTTAAGTTGAGTGAATACCTTTCCTAGACAACTATATTTTGGGGGGGTTATTTTCGGCCTTCAGTTTTTTAATTCCATTTAACATGCAGAGTTGTACTTGCTAATGTCTAAACTATATTTCTAGTTTGCATCTGTTGTACTGGTGACATAAGTGATGTCACCAGGAATTCATGGAAAGCCAGCAGGCAAGATGTTTTGCTCCCACCCCGAAAGTATATTTGTTTAAATGTGGTAAAATCAATATGCTCCCTTGGTTCCCAGCAATTAGTGGTTTCTCTGTATGTAACATCACCAGTAGTTTATTTTTTTTTGTTGTTTTTTTTTTTTTTTTTTTGCCAGCCGCCATTCGTCTTACAGCTGACCGCAGACCAGGCCGTGATCTCACTTCACTCTCCGACCTCAGGCACCTCGTTATCGTTTGAGCCGAGCCACTGCAGTGTTTGGCTAAACCAACACTCTGGGCCAGCGCCAGAAGGCGTTTGACAGACAGATGCATCGCTGAACCGAATGAACTGCAGGGCAATGTTTAAGGTTTTCATGCTGCCGTACCAAATGCTGTCATGCCTCAGATCCACATGTGCATTTCAGACCCTGGAGGGACAGTTATTTAGAAGCAGAGTTGAAGTTTTATTTATGTGGCGTAAATAAGACGTAGCTACTAATATAAAGCAGCATTTTTCTAAAATCTACTTGGACTGGAATCTATTGTCATCTGGAGTACAACATTTTCTCAACTTCCCTTCAGAGTGGTATGGGAAATCTAAAACACTAAAGCATAACTGTATGTATGTTCTACCTTTTGGAATAATTGAGGATATTTCAGTTGAAAGATTAGGATCACGGAGGGTTTGCAACAAAAATGGAAAAACTGGACTGTCTTTGAATGCTTTACTCAGAGGCGGAGGAGATGGATATCTGCAGGCTTGTTATTTCATCACATTTTGCTTTTATTGACGGGACTTTTCCGGAGGGCATTTGGTTTTCACCTTTCATGCTCCCTTGTTATCGATTTTAGGACAGAAAAGAAGATGAAGATCACTGCGTATTGTGTATTGGTGAACTGCAAATGCAGTGTAATAACGGCGGTAAACCAGCAAGTGTTGCCTGACACATAGCTCCTCTATACAGAAACTTAAAGCCGGCCCTGCAGTCACTACTCAATATGCTGTTGATTATCGGGATAAAATATTTTTCAGTGAATGTCTTGGCTAGTTTGAAGCCCCTTTCCTCCTCTGCCCCCCAGTATGGATTAAATAGAAAAAAATCCCTGAAATATATTGTATAATAAATTAAAACACAGCCTGATAAATGTGTGTAATGATAGGATGGTGGCTGAAAGATGAGCAATAAACTTGGAGCTCTGTCCAGGTGGTTGTATATTATTATTACTACAGGCTGTTTAATTTTATGCTGCGTTCTCTTTCCCACAGCACAACACAGCCCGCAAGTCATTTGTGTTCTGTCTTCGCATGCACTGCTGTGTTGTATTTTGCAATTAAGCAAGTACTGGATTCTAATTACAGGTTAGACTTGTTTCTGTTGATATCCCAGTTAGTGAAATGCAAAGGTACATTTCCCTCTTACAAATTCCTTCAGTTTTTTGGAGGCTTATTTTTAAATATGTTTTTAAATATTGATCTTGTTTCTTAAGGGGATAATCTGTCCGAATCAGCCTGGCTCTATGTGGAAATATAATTTTCCTCTAAACCTAATAACTGTTTGTGCCATCATTGGCGGCGTTGAGTGCCATCAGGAGTTTCAGATAACTGATGAACACATCGCTGTAGAGGACTTTTGGCTCAGTCCTTTTAAAAATACACGACTAGTAGCAGCTGAGTAAACGTAATATTTCTATTTCCATCTAAGTCCCTACAACATACCCATTTAGACACTACGTTGTAAAAATAAACCAACGTACCTGGACACCCAAATCAAAAGTCTCCTTGAGATGTTGCAGAGCTGAACTTAAAATTTATAGTTCTGCTGCATAGCTGCGTTCATCCTGAACTGTTACTGCAGATGAGCAAAACTAGTGGTGTTTTTTTCTCTTCCCTGTAGCAACACTGTGCAGCAAAAATTGATGTCTGCTGTTAAGTTTTAAACATTTTTAAGAGTTATTCTCAGGAATAAAAAAAAAAAATCAAGTTCGCTGAACTTCAACTGGAATCTTAGTTTTGTTCTCTTTTAAAACATCATAAAAAAAAAAAAATGTGTTTGTACAAACACACCAGATGGTTTATTTAATATTTATTGGAACTGATAAAATGTGTCTTGCTAAATGTCTTGTCTTGGACAAAACAAAATGGAGCTGTTATAATCAGATTTCCTCCCCGTTGAAAAGGTGGGAGTCTTTGGCTGGCAAAGAGTGCCCCAGTTTACTTACATTCACAGGAAGGTGGTGAGGCTTTGTTCTGCTTCAGCTAGTCTGCACTGAACCTCTGTTTATAAAGCCTTGAAGGCTGAGCTGCTTCCATTTATCACTTCATTTTAAATCTATCACTGCATGGTTATAATGATTAAAGCTCTGTACTTTGTTATGCTTTGTACTCTAATGAAAACCTAGATTCATCTGAAAACCCCTGTGAGATGGACAAGCAAGGTAATTGTTGGGTACAGTAATCTAAGGCGTTTTACAGGAATATAAAGCAAATGACATAAAGAAAATGTAATTAAAAACAAGATATAGATAAAAAAATAATAGAGATACAATTCTGCCTCAGATTTAAATGTAAAATATGTTTAAATGCACATCTGGAAGCAAATAAAGAGCTGAGACATCATTAAATCATATTTGACCTTTACAGGAAAGCTGCAGTAAACAGTAATGATTTCAGTCCTTTTTGTGAAGTGCATTTCAGTCCTAATTTAGACAACATTTTTCCAAATCGAGAAGTCAAAATCTAGATGCCGCCTGCTGTTCTCTTCCTGGCAAGACAGTTTAAATAGGTTTCCGAAGACCTGAGAGATCCAGATAGTCCTTTTCTGACAAGAAACGCCAAAATATGTTTAGACCATTCAGTCCCTTAAAAACCAATAGCAATGTTTGCAAATCAATCTTTGTTGCCATGACAGTGATTTCTTTCCTGGTGTTAATTAGGAATCTGGGAGTATCATTTTGAATGGGCTACAGCTGCCTGATTGTTTTAATGGATACCAGCCCTGTAATCCAACTTGCTGAAATTAAAATCGTGAATCTGTTGTTCTGTGTGTACTGATTAGATAGTAAACATGTTCTCTTTGGCAGTTGTTTTAAGATGAGTAATTTGATAAGATCCATGACAACACCTAGGTTTCTTTATAGTGGTTTTTGCCTTAAGGAGTCTTGTTCAATGCTTATTTATAGCATTGTTAGGCCATACAAACAATAATTTTGTCCTATCTGCACTAAGTTTGTCCCTGTGATATTATACAAACTAATTTCGCAATTGTAGTGGACTGTGGTCAGATGGTGACAGAATTATAAAGTTGTGTATCTTCAGCATATGTATGGTAAGAGATGTTGTGATACTTTTCTATGAAATAAAAGTGGACCAAGATTGGAGCCTTGATGAACTCCATATGTGATTTTTGTTTGCTCAGATTTGGATTTGCCAAATGATACAAAGTATTAGATTTACAGATTATTTATTGGCTGATTTGTAGAAAAGGGTTAAACTTAGAGTTTTAATGTAATCCCAATACTGTTGCTGTTACTGTCAAATTAACAGGATGTATTTACATACCTGGTCTGTTAAATAAGCTCTTATCCAATCTAGCACAGTATAAGACAATTCTATTCATGAGCTACCATACATCCTCTATTGTGCAGGTTTCAGGAATTTAATTAATCTTTTCACCGTTTTGAGACACTGACCCTGTATATGTGTATGATATGCTTATGCGTCCTTAAGTCCAGTGACTTAGTTTTAATAACTTTAACTTCCTTTGACACTAGACACCATTACTATAAATCCTCTATAGGTGTCACAAACTAAGCACTTGCTTTCTGACTCTGATTAACAGTAAAGGAGTTACTAACATATCTGTCTCATTATATATACTTTCACAATGCTGTAGCATAAACCAGTATATTCTAGATGTTTTTTCTGAGCTAAAGTTGACCTACACATGGTTATAAATACATCTGCATTAATGAGTTTGCAGCTTTTCCTCCTCCTGGTGCCAGGCAGCAGCATCACTGTGGGGCGTCTTAAGGCTCTTGGAAGCCTTCATTAGCTCCTAGGTTGCTTTCCCACACATGCCAGGGGATTTGTGTGGGAATTTAATAACAGTGAGTGTCATTCATCATGGCCTTGTGAGTGATTTACGTGGACTTTTTTACACCTCTGTGGGGTCATATATTTACAGAAATATAATAAATTATAGATCTTTTAGCCCTTTCCCGGTGTTCAAGTGAAAGTGAACCACTCAAAATATGCAAATCTTAAACTGTTTTTATACCTCATTGGATTTTAGGGATCATTAATTTTTTTCCTTCACTATTTGAGTCAACAGTGTGCTGGGAATATATCCATTCCCGCGCTACTCCTTTGAACACATCTGCTTCTTTTCTTCTTTCTACACAGCAGCTGACTGCGTTTGCCCCTGTGCTTTGAAGGGCCTCCGGTGTCCTATTGTCACGAAGCAAGAAGAAACAAAGTGAATTGAGTTCTCATTTCCCCAATAAAACAAACCAGCTACATGTAGAGCAGGTCATCTTTGGCTTGCAGCCAAAGTCTCCATTAGAGCCTCATGGAAACCCTTTGGCTCTGCTTAAGTGTGTGGTCAGGGATGTTGCAGTTATTGCTGGATGAGCTAAAGGCAGACTTTACCTATGGCTGTCTTGATTTCCACGAAAAGCAAAAATAGAAAAAGGAGTTGCTCACATAACGGCATCGACCATAACAGCAAGATCAAAAGCAGTTCATGTATTTCTGTCTCTCAGTGTCTTCCCCGTGTATGCTGTGTTCCTTACATGGTTTGTGGCAAACTGCAAACAGGACTTCATATGGCTTTATTTCATGAATGTTGTTTTTCTTTATGCTCCTTTAATCAAAGCCAGATTTATGAAGAGCATAACTTAAAATGTCAACAGATTCTTCAACCTGTGTTGCTGATGTCTGCATCTCCTGCAGAGTTAACCATGAAACTTATGACTTCTTTCCTGCTCCTTACCAGTTAAAGTCAGAGGAACAGCAACTTTTTAAAACCAAAAACACATTTTTTTGCTCTCCCTCCTACTAAGTGAGTTTGCCTAGAGTGCCAAAACCTGCATGACTCTAAAAATAAAATAAAAAACAAAATAAAGCATTTGCACCCTTACGATTTAATGCATTAGTTTGCCACAAAGCATTGTCTAATATAAGCAAGGTTTGATTCTCAACAAATGGGATCTTTTCTTTCTCTGTCTGCCCATTTCCTATCAAATTTCTGTAAAAAAAAAAAAAAAAAAAGGCCATTGCATCTGCATAAAAATTGCAGAAGGTTGAAGAATTAAAAGTCCACAATGGACTAAACACCATTACATTTTAAGAACATGTTTAAGACAAATAAGAAAGTAGGTTTATATTGTAGCTGCACTGATTTTTAGACAACACAACAACAAATCAAAACTTTGTTTTGCCTCTTAGAACTACTTAAAGTATATGTTCATATTATGGCTGTATATTCTACACCTTGACACTTTGTAACGTCCACTCTAATGTATCTTTTGAGTGATAAGTCCATCTTGAACCAATTGCAAGGGCTCTTAGCGGAACCAAAAACCAAGCTCTGCTAGTTTTCGGTTTCTGCAGCACACTACAAGGTTAATGCATAATTTGGCAGTTAAGGTTTAAATACATGGAAAGCTGCCATAAGTGAATGCGTAACATTACTCATCAGCAGCTCAGGAGTAGATATGCAGGGATGCTAAAATAAATTAGCTCACTTCTGGGGATCATGCCTCATTAGTCAAACAAATGACTTTGTAGACTCCTTATTGTGCTGTATTCTTATTTTGTCGCCTGCTGGCTAAAAGTATATTTCCAACTTTAAAAGCTTGTTGAAGAAGTATTTTATGTTTATCTGAATTAAGTACAATTTCAAATCACATGGATCATCCCTGTAAGAGAATCCTGGACGGTCTTTTGAAGGCAGCTTCAGATTGAATGCCTCATTGCTGTTTGAATCACGTTACAGCAGAATCAATGCAGATGAATGAGATCTGCTTCACTTAATCTTGTAAACAGTTTCTGTTTCTCAGTTTCTGTTCCAGTCTCGCCTTTTAAAACTCTATCCCCCCCTCCCTTTTTATTTGTGGTTGCACAAATGCGTTACAGAGGCTGTGTCTTATCCTGTACCGCAAGGACTAATGGAGTGGATTGATGATTTTATTACAAAGGCTTTAATGTGGTGTAATAGGCCTATATTTAGCACTGTGTCTGAATGCTGAGATCCGATGCAGATACAGACTGCTGAGTTTGCATGAGTAGCAATCAACCTCAGATGGACTCATTGCGGCAGACTGCACAGCATCAGTATGCAGCCACTAGTACAGTGCTGCCTCTTGTGGACGAAGAGGGAAACGGCACAATTTGTTCTGTGCTCCATGAATGAGTGAAGCGATGGCATTTGGATCGACTCCCAGGACAAGAGATGCTTAGTCTGTGTTTCTGCTTTGCCGTGCCCAATTTACTCTAATGATTGATAGTCAGACGCTGGTCCTCCATAAAAAGCAGCTGGCCTACTTTTTCCAATGAGGAGGCCTGTTATCCTGATGATCTAATAATGCAGAGAAACATTTTGGATGTCACAGACTAAAGATAGTAAACAACAAATATATGTATACATATATATAAAAAGCTTGGATTTTGATTTTTAAACAAATTTAACCTCAGTATTCTGTCATATTTTGTCTCACCGTTCCACATAAGGGATTTTATTATTTCTAATTAAAAATACATTTGCTCTCTCTCACTCAGGGCGTTTTTCCTTGATCAGTCCAACATACCACCCAGCACTGCACCCAAAGCTGCCCTCATAGATAAGGTAAGACATAACTCCATTTTGTATTATTGATATAATTTGCATCCAGTGAACCCTCGCTGTAACGCGGTTCACCTTTCACGGCCTCGCTGCTTCGCGGATTTTTTTGTGCAGTTTCTTTTTTTTCGCAGTGCATTGTGTTCTGCGTCCTGATTGGCTAAATAGTCTCCGCGCTTCTTCTCTACCTGTGTGCCAATAACGTTACGGTATTTAAATATAAATATAAAGAGCGACAACAACTACCGATAACCATGTTCTTCTCTCGAAAAAACACACCTGCACCACAAGCTTCAGAAGAAAAAGACTCTACAGAGCAGAGTCAGGCCACAGAGGCACAGTGAAATGAGTCACAATTTGTCCTACTGTACTTCGTATTGATGATTAAAATTATTATTTTACTGTAGTTATTTGCAAGAAAGCGTTAAATTTGTTAAAAAATGCTTGGGCCTGCAAATAGGTTTTGTTCTTTGGTTTCAATGTAAAGTATTATGCTGTATAATAATTGTGAAAAAATAAAGGTAACTACTTCACGGATTTCGCTTATCACGGGTTCTTTTCGGAACGCAACCCCCTCGAAAAACGAGGGTTCACTGTATACAGACATACACCCAAACCCTGAGGTTTACATGTACTCATCATGGCTGGCTTTTCATTACTCTCTGACCTGGGTGATTTGATGACAATTATCCCTTAAAACCTGCCTGGTATGTCAGAGGTTTGTGTTTTTGCTTATGTCTCATTCTCTGTGCTCCTGTTTGTGCCCAGTTAATGCGACCCCTCAACGCTCTGGAGGAGCTCTACCATTTGATGGAGAGCTTTATAACCTGCCGCCGCACCGCCACCTGCCAGTTCACGGCCTGCGGGGCATCTGGAGTAGGGCTGCTCACCGTCGCATCGGAGCTCTGCTCGCGTCTGGGAGCCACCCACGTCGTCATGTGCAACAGCGGCGTTCATCGGTGAGTGTACTTTCCATCTCTATCAGAGTGGCGCTGTCGCTGAGCCCCTCCTTCTGTTGCTCCACAACCAATTAAAATGCAGAAAGTTATGTCAGATTCTGGGCTGGTATAAATGTACAAAGTACATTGGCACAGCCTTCATTTTTGCCATTTTATATTACAATTTCAGTCTTGTTTATGTCTCAACTTGGAGCCCTTCTCTGCACGAGTCAACATCAGGTATTCTTGTTAATTACGCTCTTTGTTTCTAAAATCAAATTAAGGACTTGAGCAGGCAGAGCGCTATACACAGGAAGGAGACGGGTCAATTACTTCCCTTCCCGTTGAATTCTATATAAGGTTCACCTGCAGCTGAAGGCCCCATTCATCAATGCATAAGGACAGAAATATCTTGATCGTTTGTCACTGCTGATCCCTAGTTGCTGCTTTCATCTTCGTCTCATACTCCTTCCCTCCGCACCACCCACCAATCTCTCTGATGCCATCTTTCCTCACCCTGTGACAGTTTCCATATCTTTTTGTCTCTTTCTCACACACCTGTGCATCCATGCATTCTGTGGGTATGAGTGATGGCATGATTAAGTGCTGCAAAAGGACGCGCCCGCTCGCCTTAGCTCTAATAGAAAGTTTCAATGAGTCCCGCTACTTTATTAACCCACAAGCTGCATATAACACTGTGTGTTTTCTGTGTAAATTACACATGCTTCCCACAACTCACCCCGGCAGGCAGTCAAAGTGCACCATAACATAACAGGTGACAAGTCCTGTGATACTTAGGGTTATTTGTGTAGTGGCTTCTTGCGTAGAAACAGCTTTTCTGCCTGAGGCTGCAGAATGAAGAGTGTTGGAGTGAGAATTAAAGCTGGGCCTTTTATAGAACCAGATTACTACTAATACACAAATGCGATGAGTTTAAATTACATGCAATCAGCGAGCAAACGGCAAACATTTTCAGCAACTGGAAAACCAATAAAACCAAGACAGTTGATTAGTAGGGTGGAAATAGGTTCACCAATTTGACAGTCATCTAAGGCACCGTTGATTGGATTAGTTGAGCTGATGGATGAGTTTTATTAACAGCAGAAGTGGGATGGGTTGGGGGGGTCAGCAGTTCCCAATTTGCAACGTGTCTCTCCCATTCAGTTCTCAAATTAAAACAATTTGAGAACCGAATTGTCTGATTGTTTTGGGGTTTTTTTCAGACACTTTTTCCAAGTTATATCTTTTTGGCTATGTCTCTAGTTGCGTGAAGCAAGTAGTGGTAGTTTTGCAAAAATTGTTTGGATGGCGAACATTTGTTATCCACAGTCTTGAAGTCTCGTCACAGACACTTTGTAGCGTATTCTGAGAGAAAAATACACTTTGATCTGAAAAAGCCGTGTCCAAAGAATGTTACCATTAGTTAGCTGAAATATAGCAGCTAATGGAGGTGAAGTTGGACACCTCTGATCTACTCTTACAGAAGAAAAGCATCTCCTGTAAAAGTTTAGATACTACAATGCTGAAACCAACATGTTCCACCATGGCAGTGGTTTTCCAGCTCTTATTGTGTTTTTCAATCCAAAACTCAGCCAAAACATGTACATATCTCATTCTTACCTTGCAAGAGCACCTTTATGGACAGGTCTGGCACAGATTGTGACAAATTGCAAACATGACTTTTTATAAGTTTCTTTTCACAAAAGCTTTCTTCTTCTATTCCCTAAACGGGAGAATTGTGCAGTGAACTTAGGTGGACTTTCATCCTCCAGATTATTGACTGAACAGTATGTGTGCTGCCCAAATGCTTGGAATTTAGTTTTGTACCCTAGTCCTGCCTTTAGCTTTTCTACAACTTTATCCTTAACCTGTGTGCTGTGTTCCTTGATACTGTTTGTTCATTTCTGTTCTGAACAGATTCACTGGTTTTATACCACGTTTAGAGGTTATTTGTACTGGTTTTTATTTTGACGTATCAGACAAAAAGGCAATAAGCAGAATTGCTTGTTTCAGACATGTATTTGTAAAAAGAAATTGAAAGCCTTGTATTATTTCATTTACACTTTACAATCATGCGCCACTTTTTGTTTTTCTTTCATATAAAATGCCAATAAAACACACTAAAGTTAGATTTACTCCTACGCTTGTGCTTTTTTTTCCTGTGTTCTTTGCATTTTCTCAATTTTTTCCTTCTTTTGTCCGTCTCATATATTTCTTTCTATTTAACCGAATGGGGAGTATGTACTCCACTCTGGGTGTAAATGGGATGTGTTGGAACAACATAAAACAGATGGATATAAATCATCTCCCACCATCTCACCAGCCCTAATGAACCTGGAAATTGCGTAGCTTCACACACACACACGCGCACAGGCAGATTTTGAGCGTTTCCTTCATCCTGCTCCAGCTGACAAGATATTTAAAGAGCCTCTCTGGGTGTCTTCCCCTCCTCTTTGTCAGTTTGCTGAAGCTTGAAATGGGAGCTTGAAATATTTTAGGGTTTGAACTGCAAGAGGACATCTTTCGCACCTCTTTACCATGATATAACTCGGCACATTCTCTAGATGATTGTTGGGTTCATTACTTTTATCACAGTGTGTCAGGTCTGTCATGAAGTTATGCGAATGAAATCCGAGGGGACCTTTTAAATCTTGATCTGATTGACTTCACGTAACGACTTCTGCCAGCAATAACTCCCCTGTTTCACATCTGCTTGTTTTTTCCCCCTTCTCAGTTAGCACTAAATCCTACCGTGAGCATAAGAGATAATAAACAAACATCTCAGATTTCTTAATAACTCCATGGTGGTTGTTATTGAATAAAAGGGAATCTTGCAGCGTAGCAGCTTTGGACACTTTAATTTGAAGTGAAAAGACTGGATCAATACGTTAGTGCTTCTTGTTATCAAAGAAAGGTCATCTGAGCAGCCTTGACACTTGTCACTGACTCTCTAAGGATTTATCAATGTGTTGCATTGTGTGTGTGTGCATGCGCATGTCTATGTGTGTGTGCTAATGTGAAGAATAGAACACTGTGGTTACACACATTGTGGAAAACAAGTACTTGGTGTAAAATAAATATTTTCAGATGTAATTAACAATCCCTGTTACCTACCTAATTAATAGTCTTAATTTTTTTGTCATAAATTATGTTATGTATAATGGAGAAAATAACAGAGAAAACTACAGAGAAAAGGAGATGCCAAAAGGTATAGTAACCCAAGCAAATAGCCAGCTACATTTAGAAAGCAATCCTGCTTATTATAGGCTGTTTTACTTATTATTTATCATCTATAAAATAGTTTTTCATTGTGAAGGTGTTTGACTGGAAGCATAAAAAGATAGGTAAAAATATGGAGCTATGACTTTAATTATGTCATTGGTTATGAAGGCATTTCTAAACTCCTGAATGTACAGCTGAGCATCTTTGGAATTAGAATTAGAAAGAACATAATTTTACAGCCAACCAACCGGAATCAGGTGCTCCTGGGATGATTTCCAACAAAGAAGCCACAAAGAATAATCACTCTGACTGAAATCACTTGAGCAGGCACAATTTTTCCATGAGCACGATAAGTAATTCACTCAACTGCAGTGGCATGCATGCATACACAAGACTTCACTGTTGAAGAAAATGTTTGCTCCAAGAGATTTGGGCAAGCCAAAGAATACTTGGTAGAATACCAGTAAATTACACCAAAGTTCAAATTTGCCCATTAATCTAAGGCTCAATAAATTGCTTGACTTAAATCCAATTAATAATATATGAAGAAATAAACAGGAGGCACCGATAGCTTTTCAAATTTGAAAGCAGTACATGTGGAAGAATAGGTTAAAATCTTGAGCAATGTATCTTAAAGTTGTCTTAATTCCAGTTTACTTTACCCAGTTTCATTTACCATCTAATTTGTTTTGATTTGCTTGTTTTTGTGGAATAACATGGTTTTCACCAACATCTAGTGTAAATTTCATGTTAAAGGCACCATCAAAACAGATGCACTCTGAAAAAACATTGTGTTCCACACTTGCTTAATATTTTCTCATCTGTATGACTGAATGCAAAATGTGCTCCAGCTAATGAATCACAGAGTCATGTCAACACTGCTTTCACACACATTACATGTTTATGGGAACCGCTGCCAAAGGAGACGCACTGACTTGTCCTTGGACCCTGTTCCTTTTCGCTGCAATGAGCATCAATCTTGATAAGCCTCTTCAGGTGCGCACAGTCAACCTCTAGTTTCAGTATCAAACCTCCGTTCGTTCTAATAAAACCCCAAACCTTAAATGATCTGAAACTGCTTGTTTCCTGGCTGTGACTAACTCTTGTGAGGAGATGAGCAAACGCCAAGCAGGAGGAGCAAATGGTAATGACGGCTTGCAAGAAAAAGGACCGAAATGTGCTCATGCAAATGCGATGTGTTTGGAATGAATTTTAACAGAAAATTAACATATTGTGCTCATATCAAACTCAGACTTAGGCAGGCATGGGATTTTTGGCTTTGTTTGAGTCCATGTCAGGGAAATGTCTTTGTTTGCTAAGAGAGCCTTTTTAAAAAGTGAATCATTATGACTGTTTGCTGTGAACAGAAAACAAACATGTTGCAACATTTCACTCTGCAGCTTTCTTTGTTTTCATTCATGTTTGATCACTTTTTGGATTAAAATTTTTTATACTGGTTAGAAATTGTGCATAACTGGACTCGTTGACATTAATTCATAAAACCTACCCTTATGTTCTTATCTGACCAACAGCTGCACCCTGAGTGTCACACTGGAGCAGGCCATCCTGTTGGCTCGAAACCATGGCCTTCCCCCTCGATGCATCATGCAGGCCACTGATGTCATGAGGAAGCAGGTAAGACAATCATTAACATCCTTCAGAAAGAGTATAGGGTACTGTTCAGCTACTTTGGCAAAGACTGCAATGTTTATGGAAAGTTGAGTGGAAGGAAAGAACTTTGGTAGAAAAAAGATGTTTAAGCAAAAGGAATCACTGCAGCCTTGAAGTAAAGCCGATTCAAGAGGTCCACTAATATCACAAAATTCATGTTGCTCGTGCGATAATTTTCCCAGTAAGTAATGATTAGAGGAGCCGTGTTGGGAAAACTGAAACCGAATAGAAAATCTAATCTGAGAATAATGAACACCACCAAACCAAGCATAGCAACAAAAGTTGAGGGTCACCATTAAAGTAACTTGGATGTTCACACATTGCATTGAACAGAAAACAATGCAAAAAATATATATCTATGAAATGCATTTTCTGTACAGTACATATATGTACATTTTAGCATGTTTGTATTTAAAAATGTCATGTTAATGCCAGCCTGTTGTGCTCAAATCATCAAAATGAATAGGTTTAAATTAACAAAAATCACTAAGTAGCCTAATGTAAATAACATATTTTTCTACAAGTCTGAGGATCTTCCAGCTTTATTTAAATTAATTCCATATTAACTTGCAAAACATTCGTCCAACCTTTTGATGAATAAATAAGCCAAATTTTATTTAGCCAGAAACCGTTTTGCCTCAAAAAATATACCTTTAAAAGATTGGCAGGTTATGGTCCCTGTCCTTTCCTTGTCATTTCCTTTAAACCATGCATCCACTATTATCCATTGCTTTCGTTTAAAAAAGAAAAAAAAAAAAAGCCAAAGAGTGTCAGTCTAAAATAGTTTTATTTAAAAAAAAAGTCTCAGGCTTCAATCCTGGAGACTTGTTTGCATGTCTGTATCAGGTCAAAGATGGAAATTCTCTCTTCTTAAGCACATAGAGATTTTCACTCCATAAAGCCTTCAGCCGTGACCAAATCCTGGCCTGCAGCTCAGAGTCTTTTTTTAAGTTTTGTCTGGATGGTTATGTAGTTGCTTGAAATGGAGTCAAGGAGCTGAGAATTTATAGGACTAAATTTAGATTCTGGTCCTGGAAAATGGGATTTCAACACATCATTGTGCCATTCTGTTTTAAATAAATTGCTATTTAAAATTTTTAAGACTTTTTAGTTAAAATAGTTAGCCGAGCGATACTTATTCTATTTTGAGTCAGTCTGTGTGTTTGTTTTTGTGCATTTCAAGGTTCAAAAACTGCCAGGACACCAGCTTGGAAGCATTTTCTTTATAAAAGTTTTGTCCTAGGTGCAGATATGAAGTAGTTTCCATAGTTTGCCTCAGAGGCAATGGCTATGGTTGTCCATTTTATGATAGTTAAGGTATGCACAAACATACTTTAAATTATCCTTCGGTGTGAGTCTGTGCATGTATGGTTGTTTGTCCTGTGCATCTCCGTGATGGGCTGACACCCTCACAAATGACTGCTATAGATAGGTAGTTGCCCCAGGCGACCCTGCAAGAACAAGTGTGGATGGATGGGTTCCCAGATGTGACTATTGCCAAGAACATGTGTGTAGATGGGACCGGGGGTGTTTATGTCCTCTTTTTTGCTGCTGAGACTCTGAGTTATGAAACTAACTGCATAATTATATGGCATCTTTTTTCCTCACTAAACAGTCACACGTACTCTCAAAAGGTTGTCAACACATCAGATGAGGAAAATCCAATCTTGTTTGACATCTACTGTGTGTGAATTGTGGACACTCTGGTTCCATAACAAACAAACCATCTGTTAAAGTAAAACTATATCTTCTAATATGTCTTATGGGAAAATTACAATGTTTCTGTATTTTAAGTATTCAAATTCTAAAAACTGAAAAATATGCAAAAGTGTGGTATTTTTTTATGATGTAGCTGTATGACACTGAAAAGTCAAAAATAATTTGCAGACACATAATGTACAAAATGAATAGTATCCTTAATTCCCAACTACACAAGCAATGTCCTCCTAAAGCAACTCTACTGAATGAGGCATTATTTATGCATTTGTAATAATCAATATGTCTCATTGATTATTACAGGTCTATTAATGTTATAACCTAAGCTGTAAATATACATTGGGCTTCTGGTAATCATAGAGGTTAAGTTCCACAAACATAATCAGATAGAGGTGCAATTTTTTTAAAAAGTTTTTTTTTACACCATAACACTCCATGTTTTTACTGAAAGAAATCCATTGAAAAAAGCTTCTTTTTTCTCTCTTTGTTTTACTTGCCCTGAACATTCCAGCATTTTACTGGAATCTTATTCAAAGAACTGTGATGGAAGTTTTCTGGTAGTAAAAATTTTTGGAGAAAACTTCCAATATTGACATTTAGTGCAACACTATGTAAAATCAAAATTACAATGAAAAAACTTAATTTTTTACTGATCTTTATGGGGAGCTGTGTCCTTCAGTGACAGCTGAGGACATCTTTGTCTGGAGGTCTGGGAATGGATGACTGTGATAGGAATTGAATAATTGCTGATGTTATCCTGTTGTCTGGACGTAACTCTGGGCTGACAGTCAGGGTTGTAATTGAGAGGTCAGCTAATGCACTTTTGGCCAGATACTCTCGCTCTACTAAAACTCTGATGACCTCCCTAAAGGAAGACTTGGAGAGTGTGTGTTTTTCTGCTTACACTCGTGCAGCACACACGCAAAGAGGGAGTATCTGCGGGTGCAGGCATTCTTCTCGTTACTATAAATTGAAAGTTGCTTCCTGCAACTCTGTAGGGATCTGCAGACTCTGCACATAGCCAGGAAACTACAGGGACCTTATAAAAAAAGAAGACATGCTCCTGACTGAGTGTAATAAAGCTCAAACAAAACTCCAGCACACACAGGAACCCTACTAATCTTCCAAATTCTCCACGACTTGCCTTTTTATCCTCACTAAGCCTTTTTTTTTTGCCTGTACTGTTTTGCTTTGATTGTAAGAAAGAACAACTGCACTGCCCACAGCAATCATTTCAAATCCTCAGTGTCCTCATTCACAGCATGACATTTACTTTCTGTCATACAATATTCATAGGATGCTGTTAAGCTTGGAATTTATATACTTTTCCTTGCTGTTCTGACAGTTCCAGCCTGTAAGTAAGCAGCCTCACCAGGGAAAAAGCGTCTCACTTAAAAAAAAACTAGTGCTAGTGATGTGCATTAGGCAAAGTGGTGTCCATTAAAAGCTGCACTGCGAGCTCAACACATTCTAACAATCTCTGGTTTTATAGTCAAAGAAAATCCAATCTGTTGAACAACGAAAGCCGAAAAGAGCTTGTGCACAGATTAGCAGCTAAACAGGTAAAATATACAAGAGTATATAACTTTGTTGCAACCTCTGTTCATACAAATAAATAATTTATTTCTAGAGATGCAGCACATAGAAATAGAGAAAAAAAGTATTACTCAATAATTCAAAGCTGTGGGCTAGCGCATGTTCAACTTTTGGAGGGAACAAAATTCTTTTGTTCATTGTGAAGATTTTTTTTATTTGATGTTTGCTTTTTGGTTTTGTGTATCTTCTCCTCTCCAGTCAACGCTGGTTGGTGATGCAACGAAATTTGGTGCATGTCTGTTTTCTTTCAGGGTGCAAGAGTTCAGAATTCTGCCAAAAATCTGGGAGTGAGAGATCGAACACCAACATCAGTTCCAAGGTAAAAAATATGTTCATCCATGTACCATTATGTCCATAAAAATCTGTATTTCATATCCTTAGTGTATCTGTTAAATGTGACTCAGATTAGAGTAGTGTCTGTACTGTGCAGATGTGAACATCTACAAAACTTAGATTACACAATTATTCACTTTTCTTTGTTGCTCTATCATACAAAATAAAATATTGGGATTTTATTTTATTTTATTTTATTTTTTTAAATCCATCCAATAGACTTATAAAACTACTCTTTGCGAGGGAAACAGTTTATGCCTGAAGCTACCAGCTGTTCATCTATATACATTCAGTCAGAGGTGGGTACAATCATCAGCTCCTGGCTGAATGTCTCAGCCATTTAGCTACAACAAACACTATGGAGACAGGCAGCCCTTTTGAGCCTTTTAGTCAACATTTATGAACACAGCTAAGTAGCAGTAGGTGGAGTGTTTTACATGTGTATTCATAGACCAAAATTACTGCACCCTCTGTGCATTTCTTCAGTTGAGATGGTTACTTGAAAACACGATTGTGCTTCATAAATCATTAGAAAAATTCCTGCTCAGATTGGCTCATCTTGTGATAATATGATATTAGTCTCAAGATGTAAAGCTACTCAGGTGATTAATAAAACTACAGAGGATGACATTGAAATGCATGGACCTATGAAATGCTTTTAATCTCTGCAGCTGCTCGGCCCACAGACGTGAATCCAATCAGCAGATCGCTGCTTGCTCTTTTTGCTCGTGTTTGAACGCCGTACAGTGTTGCATGCTGAATGTAATGGTGTGTCACGTCCTATATGCGTTTCTCTGATCAGGTTGTACAAGCTGTGCCAACCTCCTCCCCCAGATGGAGATCCATAATGCATTGCATTGAAGAACATGCTGAAACATTCGACAGGGTTCAGCAATCAAACTTCTCCCTCCACCAGTATGTTAATCTAGTTGAAGACAGTGTCTTGTATATGTCCACTCCAGCTGCCTATTATGTAAATAAAGTTTTAAATAGTATTTTAATGCTTTATATTGTGATTGTTGTACTTTATACAAATATTGTTTTTTTTATGTATCAAAAAAGATATTAGATCTGAATGAGAAAGCAAAAGGGGTCATAAATCCCATCATGTAACTGTTTCATATGTTTTTGTGGAAGATATTTTAATTTCATACTCGTTTGAATCACATAGTTACACTGCTATGCAAAAGTATCCACAGCCCTTTAACTTCATCACTTTTCATCACATAAATGTATTAAGACCAACAGAAAGTAACAGAATTTTGGAACAAAAATATACTTTTTAATTTTGATTTTTCCAAATAAAAATCTGAAAAGTTCAGAGGTTAAATGCTTTGTAGAATGACATTTTACAGCAGTTAATGCATTTTTGAGGTTTTTTTTTTTTTTTGGTATGTTTTTGCCAGTTTTGCAGATCTAGAAGCTGAAATTCTAGCTCATTCTGTCATGCTGAAAAGGTCAAGCCAAGTCAGATTGGATGAAGAGTGTCTGTTAACATCAGTTTAAGTATTGCCAAAGATTCCCAATTTGATTTAGGTCAATTTGATTTAGGACTGGGTCAAATGAACAAATGAATATGCTTTGATCCAAGCCTGTTCATTGTCGCTCTCAATGTTTTGGAAATATTTGCCATGGTTTCAAGTCTTTGCAGCATTAAGAGCCTTTCTTCTATGAATATTTTGTTTTTAGTTCCATCTAGGTTTTCTATTCCTGCTAGGGAAAATCAGCCCAACAACATGCTGCTGCCAGCACCATTCACTGCTGTATTTAGTGATGTTCTTATTAATGCTGTCTTTGCCTGACCTGACAGCTTAGGTAGAGGCCATGTCTTAGTAAGCTTTTATTTCTGCCATATTTTCATTTTTAGATTTGGAATTCAACATTGAGCTCCATTCAGAGTTTAAGATGTGGTTTTAGCACCTACTCTGCTTTCAGCTTGTGCACATTTTTGTAATTGCATGATGGTATGATTTAACTGGACTTTTTTAGAGGCACCTGATTACAAACGGTGAACAAAAATGCACTTTTCGCATTTTTATTTGTAATAAATGTAAAAAAAAACAAACAAAAAAAACACACATTCACTACACTTTTTTTTCTTGTTGGTCTGCCATAGAAAATAAAATATTAAGGTTTATATTTGTAAAGTCACTTTTTTTTTTTTAATTTTAAACTTTTTCAAGGCACTGTTAAGAAGATGTTGATTAAAAACTTATAATATGACATATGACATTAATTTTGCTTAAATCAGAAGCTTATCGGTCCTGTTCTGTTGGTGTTATACTTGCTGCATCAGTTCTCTCTGAATTGCTTTAAAAAAACTCATGTTTGTGACATGATGTTAAAATGCCTTGTCAGCTAAACCTGCTGACAGTCTTATTTTGCTGTTTCTTACTGAATTTCAAAGTCTGTTTGAGTTGCATGCACATTGAGACTCGGCGAGACATCAGTATCTCCCAGTACTTACAAATCAGAGTCTAAATGTTCATGAAACACATTAACAGCATTATGTTTTCCATACAGACAGTACTCAGGATTAAACCACCTGTCTTACCTTTATTTGGATGTAGCTCACTCCTATGCAAGCAAAAAGAGATGTTAAAAACCTATCAATAAGCTGTTGTATTGTTTCAATATTCAACTGTATGAGTAATATAAAAATGAAGGATTTTTAATGCATATTTCATTCACACATTTGCAAATCTATTAAAGCTGATAACCACAACAGAAATTTGTGTGTTTTTGTTCTTGTGGAAGAACTGAAATTTCCACCAAGATCCTTGGGGTCTTCCTTTGCAGTGCTTTACTGATTTTTTTTTTTTTAGGTGCTTTTGAAGTGTTTTATTTGTCTAATGGGGAAAAAAATATTCAAAAGTCCAAAAAAGAGCATTTTTAATAGTAAGAAGTAAAGACACAATTTCAACTATGAAACTATGAAAAAGGCACAGCGTTGGCACAGGGTTAAAGTATGACATGAATGGAGGCCTTAGTTCTCAACGCGGCCCAATGACCTTTGTTTTATGCCTTACACCTGTCTCACAGCCCACTTCCTGTCTCACAAATTTCAAATAAATTCCACTAGAGCCAGCTAAAGCGTAAAAAAAGGACATAGGTTGTACATTGGGTTGCATTTGCCTGCTATGTGACTGTAGCCTTAGAATCAAGCGCTACCTTTTCTTCTTTTAAACCAATGTCCAAGCGCTTAAGAGCTACTGTCCTGCTGCTTTTGGGTGCATCTCTTGTACAACACACTTGATGGCTAAATTCCCTCCTGTTAATTATCCATCCATTTGATTCAGGTGTGGTAGAGAGGGGATTCATGAAAAAGATGAACTTCCTGGTTAAAGTTTTGAATGTATTTTCAACAAAAAAAAGTTAACTGCGATAGTGGGGTAAGATGATGACTCTTTACAACCTCTCCATATATCCCTTGATTAAAAACAATCCAAACCGTCCTGTAATAATCTGATAGGGGGGGTTAGTTTCTATGCTTTCGCGTGTAAAATGGACCGGTTGTTTCGTTCTATAGCGACAATGCGTCTATTGGCAAAACCGAAGCAGGTAGTATAAGAGAGGCGGATAACGAAATGGGAGTGGCGGCGGCAACTCCAGCAGCCAGTGAGCGGAAGATTTGTAATCTGTCACAGAGCTGCGGAGCCGCTGGCTTCCTCAGAGGAGCCACCGACAAAGAGAGAGTCAGCGAGGCGATACGCAGGGGAAGGTCCCGGGCTGACTTTCCTCGCCTCTCCGCGATGCTCGCCCGGTGTCAGCGCCGCATTTCTAACGCAAATCCCGTGTGAACTTGCCTTATCCCAACCGGGAGGACAGTTCAACTTTCACAACCTCAGTTTTAGACGCCGAGACGGCTCCTGAAGGACGAATGACTCCACCGGCTCCCCTCCTGATTTCATTCTGCTAAAAGCTCTTGAGCGGGAGGCGACAACAGTTTCTTCATGGCGTCCCCGCAACAGTCAAGAATTCAGTCTTATCTGGAGAGGAATAAAATCGGACCCCTGTTTGAGGTGAGTGCACTAACTCTGAAGTTTATTGCCCGTCACGTTTTAGGGCTGCTTTGCACCAAACATTTAACGTGCTGTTCCTGAACACATATCGTGTAATGTCACTTGATAAGAGCTGCTGTGGAATAAGGAACCAGGTATCCTTCTCCCGCACCTCTCCGTGTAAGACGTCCCACTGCGCTCCGGCAGCCAGTTAAAGAACATTGCCGCCTGTGTTTACATCCACATCTCCCATCATTTTACTCCGTTACAGTGTCATGTATTCCAGAAGCCAGGGGCGCTCCAGAAAGTTTTTTTTTTTTTTAAAGATGGGCGCCCAGATGGTGGTCACTGATAATCTTGGTGTAGCACACCTAAACCTAGGGCTCCTGTCATGTACACTGCCTTGCAAAAGTATCATGTCCTTTGAACTTTCTCACCATTTGTCATGTTGTAATGTAGTTCAGTGTATTTTATTTTAATTTTATTTTGTGGAGTCAACACAATTATGAAAAAAAAAAAAATGTTACAGGTTTCTATTAAATAAAAAGCCAGAAGTTGTGCATTGATATTCAGCTTTTATTTGTCGCTACATACAAGCGTCATTTTTGCTGTAGTTACAGCTGCTAGTTTTTTGGAGAATGTCTCCACCACTTCATCTGAAAATTTTTGTTAATTAAGCAAGATACTTTATGTGTTTTTAGGTCTGCACTGAACACATGCTTTGATCTAAACAATCTCTCGTAGAACTGGCAACATTTTCTTACTGGGAAGTGAAACTTCGTGCACTTTTCCACCACACATTAGGCCTTGCACATAGGCAACAAAACCCCCAGTGAACATTTATGTCTTATCTTTCAACATGCTGCGTGCCCCACATAAAATGCAAGAAGAAATCTTTTTTTTTTTTTTATTTCAATAATGGCTTTCTTCTGACCATTCTGACCCCAAGGTGAAATTTGTGGATGTCCTGTCCTGTGTATTCATCGGTCTTCATGTTGCTGATTATTCTTTAATTTTCTCTAGAAATCCTTCGCAGAGCAGCTGGATTGATACCGAGGCTAAATCACACACATGAACTCTATTTACTGATTAGGTGACATTTCACAAACGTAAGGGCAGTTGCGTGGTCTGCATTTTATGTTGGGGGGGTTGGGGGGGATGTCAGTAAAGGGGTCTGAATATAAATGTGTGCTACGTTCATTGGTTTGTCTTTAATTTGTTAATGAAGCAAAACATGTACAGATGTGGCTACTGCTCCTATAGCTACTTGGTTCAAAGCGGGGTTGTCTATGAGTGCTGACTTTGATTAGTCAGTCATGAGATCGGTTTTCATAAGGAGTTACCTGGGTGACATCTAAGCAAACCAGCAAAAGCTTAGACCACCTTTGCCTGCTGGATCATTTGCTGGCCTCATATCAGTTAATGGGCTGCATTACAGGAATCACTTGGACATTCAAATAGAGCACTGTCCTGCGCATGTTATCGTTATGTTAACATGTTTTTTTGTGTGTTTTTTTTTTTTCAATATGCCGATGTCTCATTTCTATTCGACAGCTGGACACAAAGACGAACATGGTGTGCATTAAAATGATTCTTAAGAGCAGCAGGAAGGCTTTTTAAAAAAAAAATTATTTCAGCACTCTGGACAGAAACTCTTCCCTAATATGGAGTCCACCCAACAGTGAGAACAGTAAATCTGGAGTCTGGGGCAGTCGATGAAGCTAAACTGCACAATGATAGGGCTCTGTGTGTGCTCTGCTTGTTTGTTTTTTCCCTCTCGGTGTTGATCTTTCACCCGTCTCCCCCTGCTCCGTTGCTTTTTCATGTTTGTGTTGGTTTTGAGCGCTATTAAATTAGCTCTCCTTTATGCGATAATTCAAGATGATTAAAGCAAAGCGCAATTGTGCCGCTGTGTGTGTTAGAATCCATTCTTAACTTTCCGAACAGACTTTTTAGTCAGACCAACAAAGATATGGATTAAGCCTCTGTTGTTTATTTTAAAAGCCGCATTGTAGTGCCCAGATTTCCAGGGGGAACCGACAGCCGAGGTGAAGCAAAGGGAGGACGTTTGAAAAGTCTCCTGGGCCTTTTGCTCTTCTCATGAGAAAATGATATAGTTGCTGCCCTGCTGTTGCGCTTGAAAAACCTCGGCCCGTGCTATTGTTGTCCCAAAGAAAATCCATTATCGTGCATTCAGCTGTGGAGAAACATTTCTTGACTGGAAGAATCCAGAGGAGAATAGTGTTCTCCTTATAATTTTCTCTCATCAGATGTTGGGACTCAGTGCAGCAGTAATGATGAAAAGGGTTGTTTTCAGACAGAAAAGGTTTGTCTGAGAATTTGGTAGATATTGAGAAAATACCATGTAGTACTGTGGCAGTAATTTATGGGCCACAGTTTTGCCAGCAATTTTTCTTATTGATGTATTTTAACATTTATGTTTTTCAAAACCAGATTTTGGTACATCTGTTATTTAATGGGCATCTAAATGCGCAAAGCTCTCTGAAACAAGGGGTCACTTATATGTACATGTTGCTAAGCATAGATGAAAGCTACGTATAGAGCTACTACGCTCTATACGTAAGATTCTTAGATCCGTCCCTGCTGCAGCACACCTAAATCAAATACATGACTTGTCACCAGGTCTCTGCTTGGTAACACGGTGAGGAGGGCTATTTGATTCGGGTGTGTTGGAGCAGGAATGTGTCTGAACATTGTAGGATAGTAGCTCCCCAGAACTGGAGTTGGAGATCCTGTTCTAGACTAATGATTAACTTCACTTAAAATTTGTAAATAGTTTTTTTTTGTTTTTTCCAATAAAACCCACCACTATATATATTTTTATAATTCTTTAAACCACTTCCTGCAAAAATCTGACAACTTGGGTTGTACATTTACTTTATTAATGAGTATTAAAAATTAGTTTAAACACTGCTGTATTGGGTGTTTTATACCACGTTTGCTTTATTATTCTTTTCATTTGGCTCTTTCTGTAGAGGTTTTAATAAATTATTACTCAGTATTTTTTTTTTCTGTGCTTGAAATGGAGTTCTTGGTTATTCTTGTAAACATGTCCCACTTTGTCACTTAATGCTTTTGGTGCCTTGTGTTGGTCTTGTTCTATCTGTTCAACATACTGCTAATTAATTTTGTAGTTAGGTGTTCCATATTTAACAGCTTAGAAATTACAACACTCGTGTGCTTTTCTCCATTTATAATCTTTCTTTAAAATTTTGCCTCTCGGGTGTTTACCCACACAACACTTTTTACTTTTTATTTTTTTTTATTTTTTTTTACATCAAATCAAATTCTTTGGTCTATTTCTCTCTCTCTTCTCCTAGACATAGACCTCTTACACTTGGCACATAGCTGCAGTATTAACCAGTGTGAGTACCAGTGAGAAAAAGTTCATTTACTCACTTAGATGAGACGCAGCTTATGATTTGCCAGCGAATTGATTTTTTTTTTTTCTTTTTTTTTCCCCACTAATGAAATGGTTGCTTTGCAAAGATAGCAAGCTGAGTCAACACTGACTGAATTTGTTCCAAGATTCAAGCAGCCTTTCATAATAACCAGAGTAATTGCACACAAAGTCATTGCAACACGTTTATGTAAATTGATATTCAGTTTGAACACAGTTTCAGTGCCGTGTGACTGTTGTTGTTCTTTGGTGCATGTGTCTAGAATGAATGTTTTTGAAAGTTGTTTATATAGGAGTAGTGAAATAAAAAATGTATTAAATGGTCTGCTTTTCTATGGTTCTTTAACGACATACAGGTCTGGATCACAAATTGGCAATTCTTGTTCGTTAAAGGGGATTTCTGCAACATTTACATTTAAATATCTGAGACATGTACAGGATGAGAGAAGGTAGAAATAATGTAGTCTTTACCTTTGTCACACACGGTGTTAAACCGGTCCTCATGTTGCTCCCTGATGTGATCTGCCCTTTAAGTCCAGAAGCAATGTAAAGTTGCTGCTGGCGAACAGTGGGGGGTTGATGGATTGAATAGTGTTGGGCTGATTAACTCTTATTATATGCTGTTCTTTTGTTACTTATATCAGTCAGAAAGTGGTTTTAGTGATTATGTTCTGAATACCAGAACTTGGAAAATTAGTATTGACTCTGCACTAATTTGTTTCCGTCACTTGTGTTGCTCCTTCTAGAACCCTGTAATGAGCTTCCCTCTTTGTATTGGTTTTCTTTACGTGAACACAGTAGCCATTCATGTGGAAAAGCTCTTTCTGAACTTGTTCTTCAGTCATGTTCTTTTAATGTACCTTCAGTGATCTGAATGGGTCGAGGAGGAAACGCATAAGAAACATGTACGAGTCAAACATATCTCAATCACCCACCTGATACTGAGTTTGTCTTCCTTTTGCCACGATTCTGACTCTAACAAAAATGGACATAAAAAAAAAAAAACCTTAGAAAAAACTGTTACTGCTGTTCAGTTTTTTTGGAAAATATTCAAACTTTAATGGATTTTATTGTGGTTTTCTGTGATGAACCAATAGAAATTATTGAGTAATAGTGAAGTTTAAAAAAGTCATCCACGACTTTCAAAGTTTAAGATCAAAAGCAGATAAAAGTATTGTTTTTTTTGTTCTTCACCCTTTATTTAAACGGTATAAAAAACTCTTTGTGATCAAAGATCTTTCACAAGAGCATCCTGACAGTCATACAGTTTCTAATGAACTCACTTTTTCTCTGATGCCTCTAAAATAATATTATAAATAATAAAATAAAATCCAGCTCAAGCACTTCAGAAATTACTTAAACATCCTGAAGACCAGCATCATAAAGACCAAGAAATGCAACAAGACAGTTTAGAAGTAAATGTAGATATTTAAAGGACAGGGTTTTTTTTTTGTTTGTTTGTTTGTTTTTTTTTTTTTTTGCTTAGAAATTCATTATTGCAGAAAACTTCCCTTATAAGAACAGAAATCCTAAAAATACAGAAGGTTACAAAATAAAAGTTTAGACAAACACATTCATGGCCAAGTCAGTCCAGGAACAAAGCTACTCAACCTAAGGATGTGTTACTGTTATTGTTTGAGCTGAAAATGTTCTGCCCATTTTAAACTTCTTATTTGTTCATCTTCATATTGTTTTCAATTTTATAAATTTCTCCTGATTAAAAATAATCCATGGTGAGTGAGGACAAACTGATCCCAAACATCCAATAGTCCTATCATAACTTCAGTTACATGCTGTAGCTGAAGCTCCATATCCAAGAATAGTGTGGGTCGCACATAAAAACACAGAAAGACAAATTCAGTATGACATACTGTGCAATACAATAGTGCTCTACATGCCCCCTCTTCAGCTCTTATAATTAATGTAAATGAGACATAATTGCTTATGATCAAAGAACACTGTGCCATAATTTATCTGGCCATGGTTAAAACAGATGGGAGTGTTTTACACATGAATATACCCAGATGAGAGATGGAGTTGAACTAAAACAAGTCTACAACTGAATATGCTTTACCAATCAACTGTAGCTCTAGCTGTAGCTTTGGGGTTATGACCCTTCTGGAGGAGGAATCTCTGCCCCTATCTTGGGTCTTTTGCAGCTTTTAACATATTTTCTCCCAGGATTGCCTTGTACATAGTTCCATCAATCTTCCCATTAACTTTCAAAGCTTACACCACCATGTTTACTGTGATTATTTAAAGGTCTTCTCATGTTTTTAATGTTTTAAGGCCAAAATGCTAGATTGTGGTCTTGCCTTTGTCCATATATTTGTAGTGTCAAAATTTGGGACAAATTGACTTACAATTGTTTTCTTTCTACAATTACCTATTATTCACTACCTGTGGTCGACCTTTGAAGAAAATTTCTATAGAATACACTATGGCTTTGTAGCTTGACAAAATGCAAAGAAGTCCAGTGAGCGTGGATAGTTTTGCAAGACGATAGCAAAGTCTCTTGCATATGGTACAATGAGAGGTGTTGTTTTAGCTTGTCTCCATGGATGTAGAAAGGTGAGTTTATGGCACAAAAATAGTTGGAAATGACATGCTATGTGTGCTTTTCTGTGGCTTTTAAGTAGCTTAAGTTTCATCTTAAAGACAAACGGTCTTTAGTACTATGATTTATTGATTTTTCATTTTCTTTTTAGTTTCTCTCTTCTTCTGTTCTATGAATAGATTCTACAATGGTCTTAAGATTTTTGTAAAAAAGAGACAAAGCAATTTCTGATCACTGCGTTTCATTTAAATGGAAAATTAGTTTGTCACTTAAACAAAAAAGGGTTTAATCTTAGATTGTACATTGTGCAGTTATGTGTGCTGCAATAAAGGCAGCACACCAAGTAATATATCATGATTTGTCTTACCAAATCAGAGCCAAAATGAAGAAACTACAAAGAATTTATTGTAACATAAATCTTTCTTAATATTGAGAAAAGAAGTGGCATCTGTGTGCTTCTCATCAAATGCACATTCTTAACTAATTAGCATATTTAAGAGGGACCATAATGGTAAAAACAAAAAAAAAAAATCACAGGCTAATCTGGACCATTAAAATGTGTGTTTGCGCTTCCAAGGAGGATAGCTTATGCTGCTTATCACTCTAGGTACAATGATGGGGTTATTTCCAAACAACTTGGGGTCCATCATCCTGCAATTTTGTGGTTTTAAGTGGAAAGTACTTGAGACAACCATCAGTCTTTCCCAGTGTAATTGCTGCAGCTTGTTTACCTTGAGTGCACTTCTCTGACAAACATCCAAACCACTGCAACTGCATTTCAGACTCTATAGTGGCAAGATAACATTTTAAATAAAGTTAATCAATGTGATTTGTGTGGGAGGAAATGAGATGACACAGAATCAGGATTTATACAAAAGGGTAACATGGAGAAATCCTCATGAGATGGGGACCACTGTACAATGAAGCAGAATAAATGCAAGGCAAATTAAGGTTCAGTTCAAGACTGAAGTTCAGAATTGTGTAGCTGTTTCATATCTTACCTATCTCTAACTTATTTGGGGAACCTAGACTGCTTTGGAGCAAGATATACTTCCAGAATAAAGGTCAAAATCATGGAAACGCTGCCTTTCAACAAGTCAATGCCGTATAAGAATTGAAATATAAATATTAATGGCATTTCTTCTCCTCACTAAGTTACATAACATCTTTGCTTGCAGATTAAAAACTCAAAAGTTGTTTTAGATATTCTCTCTAAAGACTTGAGGCCTGACTTTCACTTGTGCTTCAAAGACTTGAATTGACTTCAGTTAGAGACACACTGCACAGATTTTGAAAGGACTAGATGTTCACACTAAAAGACTGTTTTGTTTCACAACTGGATTAATATGCATCACACACTTAGCTGCACCTGGTGAGGGATCAGACTGGTTTTATTTTTTAGACCAACTAAAGCCAACTGAGTGCATTAAAATCTCATGAGGGCGACATTTTGAAGGAGCTAACACGGCTGATGGTGCTAGAAGATATTCTTAGAATTCAGATGGGTTGAATTTCTATTGCATTTCCCTATAAGATGAATGAGATGCAATTTTAAATATGTTGCACTAAGAGTATCAGGGGAATAATATTTGAATGTTGAATATATTCTTTGTTATACTCATGGTTAGAGTTTGGGACATGTATTTGATGTAGTGAGGTTGCTTGTAGTGACAGTCTACAAATGTTTTTATTTTTATCATAAGACAACATAATTGGACCTTATTTTAACAACCTTAACATTAATTCATCAATAAAAGTTAATGATGAATTAGTTTATTTTATTTCATATGTAAAAAGTTCTTTCATCTTTATGTGCCATATAATTGTTTGCTTTGTTTCAATATGACTTTTTATTTATATTTATTAGAATACTTCTGGCTGTTGTTGTTTTTGGGTTATCACTGCATGGTGTTAGTTTGTAAAATACCCAATTTCATTTAGATGCATATTATTGTATAGTTGCTAATAAAGTTAAAAGCAACAAAGTAGGCTTGCAGATAATGCCACCATGCTAGAGTCTCTTTTATTGGCTGTCGACAACACATCTTTACAGCTTGGTCGATAATCAGTTCAAACTACCCAACTGCACCCAGATCAGCCTTAAAAATGTTGTTTGACTGTGACTGAGGTCATCTCTGGTCTGTTCCCCTCACACATTTGCAGACTCCAGTCTTCACCTCCTCTCACACTCAACAGATTTTGTGCCGACCTGTTGACTGACCACAACTAGTGCAGCTACATGCAGACTTTCAGCTTGGAATCAATGGTAATGGCAGAGACTTCAATATTTTATTTTCAACAATCTTTATTTCAAGTATTTAGGATTAAAAGCAAGTGTCAAGTGTATAAATATGACCATGTATGCACTTTGGTATATATTTTTGTCCTGTGCTTTATAAAGGAGATTTAAAGGTGCTGTATTTTACAAAATGTATCATGTCATCACAAAATGACTTATCACCTGTAAAGCCCTTCAGTGGAAAGCTATTAGTTTGAGTTTGTTTTTCCTTTATGTGAAACCAGGTAGCTCTTGAACAACTCCTCAAATCAAACTAATGTAGTGTGTAGATGAAATCAGGTAAAAGCACTTCTAAATGAAAACTCAGGACCTTCTAAAAGGCATTTAAAGGTTGATATAAACTTCTGTGATGTGGCATAAAACTATTTTCACTCTTGCTGTCTCTGCAAGCTTCAAGAAAACAACAGATGAAGACAATTCAGAAAACACTTGTACTGATGACCTTTTGTTCATTCTTTGTGATGCTCTCCAGTGTGATATGACAGAGGTGTGGTTATGCATGGGTTAACACGGCTCCCCCTTCAGGTGTAGTTAGAGTAATTACTACCAGACAGGCGTGCAGTTGAAAACAGCCCAAGGCCAGGTTAATCCTGTGGGGCTGCTGGAAAGAGTGAGGAGAGAAAGATGTCATACCTCGTCGAATCAGACAGTCAAACGATGAGTGAAGGGCGATCTGTGGGAGACTCGAAGCGTGGAACGTACCGGAGAAAGGAACAAGGCTGTGTTTTTGTTTGCCCATGTGTGTGAGGAGAGCAGAAGGAAAGCTAAGGAGAGTACAGGAGCTTCAGTGCATGCTAATCAAGTTATCATGTCCAATTACAGCCCAAGGAACCTGATGGCTGACTGCTGAGTCACTGATAGTCAAGCTGCTTGAGTAGGAGAGAAGATCATGTTATACGCAAAACCTTGTTGGTTTCCTTGCTGTTATTCACCCCGCGATTGAAAGGAGTGCATATGTCCATGTATGTACATTTGTAATTGTATACAACCACATTCTAGTAGACTAGTGATCATATTTTTTCAGGGAAAATGATTCAGCTTAAAGGATGAGCAAACAAATAAATCCTAAATAAACAAAAATTGTTTATGCTTTCTGTCCTGTTTGAATATCTTTGAAAAAGCTTTCTGATGCAGTTCTCTAACTGATTGGGTAAATGTACCCTCACTTACCACAGTCTGTAAGTTTGTGGTAGGATTTTTGTTGCAGCTCAGTTCTCTTAAACTTTTAAATTCTAGTCCTAATTATAGCTTTGGGTAAGTTTAGGACAGAGAAAAAAAAAATCTTAATTTTTGACTTGTAGATTACAACTTCTAAGCCTTTTTGAATAGCCTCTTCACTCATGTTTCCCATTTTGAAGCATACCTATAAGAAATGGTTGTCTAAGTCTTTTCATACTTACTAACGTGAAGCTTCCAGACACTGGGATAAACTGGAGTGAAGTATACTTTAAAAACCATGAACAGCTTTGAGGAAAACAAACAAACGTACAAAAAAAGGGCCAAAACTGTCAAAAAAGCTAGCTTCATCATTTTTAGGTGGGATTATGGTTGATATTTTTCAGATTTTAAAACCATACTGTTGCAAAAAATGTAGCTGGAAAAGAAAACTGGTCTTCTTGTATACATAAAATTGATAAATGAAAGAGACAGGATAGTGATTAGTAATGTATCACATAATGCAGGTAATGTGGTAAGGATATATATATTTTTTCTTTATTCTCCGTCATAAAAGTGCTGTCAGGGGAGCTTGAAGGCATCAAGCCTCTTATCTTCAAAAACTTAAAACAAACAAGCCTGCAATACTTTTGGAGATGAAAAGCACACACACAGCATCTATTGTCTGGCTTATGTGTTTTGACAGATTTTTTTTTTCCCTTGACAATTCATGCCAGATATATTTTACATCTCAGTATATGGAGACACAGACAGCACAAGCTTCTCCACCAATCATGTGTAGCTGTCACTGGGATGATAAAGTTCTACACGTGCTATTGGTTGCCTGAAAAGTGGCGGCGACAGTTCTTTTCGAAAAGCTCAGCATTTTTTATCTTTATGTTGTGTTTTTTTTTTTTTTTTTTTTTGTCTGAACTCAGCCACACAAAAAAGCAGAGCGCTCAGGGAAAAAAAATGCTGTGTGCAGGAATGCTTCTTTTATTGGTGGTCATGGGAAATGTGAGGGACACTTTATTACATTTCAGCAGAGAGAAGGACAAGCAGGGCAAAGAGTTAAAAGACCGCCTCCTCCGAGTTTAGTTCAAGGTATTGTGCTTTAATTACTGAAAACTCAGAAATAATCTGAGGATTTTCTGTTTCTCTTCTGGTGAGACATACTCAAGAATGAGGCCAGAAACTGTTATATTGCTGTGCCTTTTTGTTTTTTCCATCCACATGTAAATATGACTAAAACTGGAAGTAGCTTTAATTCTCAGTTATCCATGGATCATAACTTGATATTTTATTTCCAAAGGAATAATTACTTAATCCTACCAGCCTAGGATTTATTAGATTAACAAATTAATTTACCAAATTGCACACAATATGTAAAACATAGTGCACCACAAACAATACAAATATCCTTCCGTGCACAAGTGATGCACCCTGTTATAATTATCCTAATAAATCCCTGCACTTTGCAAAAAACAGTCCCTTTGAATTTGAATTGATTCATCTTACCAAGTGTTTTTTAACTGGACTCTTAAACGTATACTCAGTTTTCCACCACAAATGGGTTGTCCAAGTGCTGTGCCTAGACTCAGTGCATCAAAGCAACCCTTAAACCATGACACTTTCACCTCCAGGTTCTTTTCCCAGAACAGTGTATTTGGTTTTAGGCCACATCTCCTCTGTTCTTGTGTCCACTTACATTTTAGTCTCATCTGACCAAAAAACATTATTCTAAACATTATCCAAGAATATTTTTTTTTTCTTTTTATGTATTTACATGGATCCAGTTGTATATATTTTTAGATTCAGAAATATCCAATGTGTGAATTAATGTCAATAGGAAATGTTTGTCCTTCTGTGAGATCGTTTTATACTAATGTTGAAGATTAGCTTGCTTCAAATCCGTATGGACTGTCAGAAAGTAGTTTTAAGTTTTACCGATCTTGCCCAGTCTGAAAGGGAACATTTTGAGGGAGGGGAAAATGATCTTGTAAAGTATGCAATTTTTGACCCACATTTCTGACTTTTTATATATGATCTAGAACATAGAAGTAAGAAAAGTGTGAAATATAAAAAGATGAGTGTCTGTCCCTCCACTGCTCTTATTTTCTGCATCACCTCTTCTGCTTGTTTACATATAGTCTGGATGTTATCCAGCGGCATCCTTCTCCATCTCTTTCTGTCCATTGTGCTATCTGCTACCCTCTCTTTTCCATTTTCAGTTGACGTGGCACACATTATACAGAAACAACGACGTCACTGGAACCTGTGGGACGGCTTTGTATTCCCAAATTTTATTAAGATGGAGAACGAGAACAAATGGCAGACGGTGGCCTGTCATCCAGGTGACAAGCTGCCCTCCAGAGATGAGCTTTTGCTGCATTAATGTTCTTTTTATTTTTTTACATTTGTACTCAAGGACAGTTTGGAGAAATTATGTCGGACAAAAAGTTTTGTTTTTGTTTGGGGTTACAAATGTGTCACAGATGGTATCTTACAAATATGGAACATTGTAAATGCACCGACAAAATTCTGGTGAGAACTTTACTTACACTTATTATGAGCAGTAATGTCATATTAATTAGGGCCCTTAGTGATTTATTCAAACGGGTCCATTTTCAGGATTATGCAACATAACTTTATTTTCTAAATAATTATAAAGATTTTTTTTTTTTTTTTTGCACCCAATACACTGACCAGTAGAACAATGGGAAAGTTCAGTACAATTTGTAAGAATCTAGGATGGGGGATTGTGTGTTTAGTAGAGATGTAACATTACACATTTGTACCAAAAATATCTGATACACCCATGTCAGTTCAGTACGCAAATGTATCAAACACATAGATAGCTTTGTTTTATACCAGAACAAGTGTATAAGGTTTGTGTGGAACTAAGTGTGCAACTTCAACTTCAAAAATATGACAGCAGAAGAAAACGGAGAAGGCTCCCGGCTATCAATAAATTCAATTAAATTTACTTCAGTTAAAAAAAAATAAGCGTAAGCTCTAAAAGTGCTTTTCTTAAGATTCAGATTTCTAAAGTTGTTTTTTTTTTCCCTCTAATTGTGAAGATTTTTAGATCGGCTTGAAACATATGATGACAGATTATTTCTGAGACCTCATGGAGGATTGAAGTACTAAAAACAAGAAGTCCCTATTTTACTCAAAAATTCTAAATCTCAATACCTTATCGATGTAACATGTAACCCTATTAATATTTCAACAGATGTTTTGTCTAGCACATCTCAAAATAGTTAAAGTAGAGATTTTCTTGATTTATTTTTATTGTACCAGCCTTCTGTCCTTCAGTCTGCCTTTCCCTGTTTGCTCCCTACTCCTTTTCAACTTGCTTCCACTTTACTTGTCCTTGTTTAAACTGCAGGGCAGTGGGCAGTATCAGTGAGAGTATTATGACTGTCACTGTTCTCGGAGGAAGTCCTTGATAGCTTCCAAGGACACAGTTTGTTTCTTGGCCAGCTGACAGATTGTCAATTACTGGGACCGAGCGAAACTTCCTTAGGCGTGAGGGTATCTGCTCCAGCATCAGATCTGTACCAGATATGGACTGCATTTCTGGCTTGCTAATGTCACCTTTAGCCTTCCGAAAGGCCCCTGGTGCATAGCGAGTCTGAAACGATCCTCTTTGCCCATTGAAATGCATGATTAGGACATCGTTCTGCTGAAAATATCAAATTACATAGTATATAAGATTAAACTCTGGCTTCATGTGGAAATTTTAGCCAAATGTGTCTATAATAAACACGAGTCATGTTATTTGAAACGCATAATTACTTTAGTAAGCAATAGGGTGAGATTGTGTTGCCTGTCTTTTTGGTAAATGTGCGGAAAGGGGAAGACTAGATACCAATGGACCAATTACAGCTGCTCTTCCTTGTCTCTGTTGCTGTCTTTTTCCAACTTCAGAAGAAAATCGTTGGTTGTCTCTATAGTTACGTTTCATTCTCCAAAATATTAAATCAGTTCTGTTGACCCTGCTGAGATGAAGTGTTCCTATTTATGAACGCTACCTTTAGCAACTGCCAACCGGGACGTTTCAAGAAATTGTGTTTTGACAAAGTTCAATAGTAGAGGTTGGGCGCAACAAGTTGAGTGTCTCCTTCTATATAAGAACTACCGCTTGACCTAAAAAAATGCGTAATTGCGCTAGTTCTGAAGATTCTATAGGTCAAAGTTTGTTTCTGCAGTATTATTCAATTTCTTAAGTGGTCTCCAATCAAATATGTCAGTCATGGTATACAAATAAACTTGGCAGGAAAAAAAGACAAAATGCTGAGGGAATTCAGCCATTTGATTTAGGTGTGTTGGGGAAGGCAACTTGCCGAAGGACAGCTCTCAAGGACTGGACTTGGGCACCCTTACTTTAGATTCTCATTTTTTGTGTTTAGTTGTACTCTACATGGAATACACGCCTGACATTTGTAACAAATTAAACGTTGAATCAAATCTGCAGGTAATTTTCAGGATAGGCACTCCTGTAGTTACATTAAACTATTTTCTAACAATCCCTTGCTGTCCATCATGCATTCCAATTATACCTGTATGCATGTTTACACCAGTTGGAAAACACAAAAATAATCTTTTGAAGAAAGATAATCTATTCTTTAAACTTAAGGTTTTACTGTGAATGTTACCTTTTCTCTATGATGAGCATGCACATGACTTTACCTTCTGCTGGAATGTGAGTGCGTGTCCTCTGTTCAAACAGCTGGACCTGCAGCTTGGAGGGAAACATGCCAGCTCCGTCCCTATTTGTCCATTCACATGCTGTTTGCTGTCACAGCTGTTGGGCTTGGTCAGGAATGTCCCCCTGAACAATTACTTGATTAGCTTTCTGAGCACACAAAAGCACAGCCAAGGCTTGCTATAATACAGCTTTGTCCCTTCCCACCTCCTAAAACACATAAATGCGGAAACATGTCTGCAAGGGCAAATGCATGCAGCCTCTTAAGAGAACTACTTGATTTGGTTTAATATATAGCATGTGCTCAGAGGTTCTTGCATGCACGCCAACACACGCACACACACATGCTGTTGAAGCCATATTGGACTGCCAATTCACTGCAGCCCACTAATGGCTTCTTTGCTTCGATGCAGAAGCTCTGCTCAGCTGCTCTGACAAAACGGTCAGTTCTTTCTCATATAATAACAATGCACAATTTGACTTATACAGTTGCTAGAAAAGAGTTTGTCTGGGGAAAAAAAAACAAACTACAGATCGTTTTCCAGTCAGCGGATCCACTTCATGCTTCATCACTCCCAAGTTTGCTGTCATGACAGCACTCTTCGGTGTGGATTCTGTTGTTGAGGGAAGAACACTGTTAGCAGTTTTCATAATCTGTGCTGGAGTTGCCAAAGTAAGCACAGAGTTGTAAGAAATGCTTTTGTCATTGAGGCAAAGTATGAGGGGCCGTTTTGGACAAAATCTATGTTTTGTCTCTCACACACTACTAAAAACTAATACACACACACAAAATATTAAAATTGCTCGTTAGAGCCGGAGTAAGCAGCCTTAGAACCGGAATAAGCCCTAAGTGAACCCTTGAGCGCTTGAGGAGGGAGCGGTAGAGAACGGCTGGCCGAAATTGGCGTTCATTAATCGGATCAACATTGAGCTAAACGCCACTTACTCCTGCTCTAACGCCTTACCCCGGCGTCAGAGCCATAGGTGAACCTCAAGCGCTTGAGGAGGAAGCGAAGCTAATGCCGGAGTAAGCCCCTAAGTGAACCTCCGAGGGCTTGGGAAGGGAGCGGGAGAGAACGGCTGGCCGAAATCAGCTTTCATAAATCGGATTAGCCTTGAGCTAAACGCCGCTTACACCATGGAGCTCCAGTATCCAACTTGAAGCTAACTTCACTGTGGTATCAACGCATGCACGATCTGATCTCCAAATTATGCCCCACCTCTTCCGTGACAACTCTCGCACATACAATAATAAGTCTCGCATACAAAAAATTAGTATATTTTATTAGTTTGTATGTGCAATCTTAGTCTTTTATGTATGCATTTGAGAAAAAAAATTTATGCGTGTGTGATTTTATTAGTGTGTATGCGCTATTTTAGTGTATTTTGTATGTGTGTGAGAGAAAAATTGTATGCATGTGATATTTTAGTAGTGTATATGCACAATTTTTGTATTTTGTGTTTGCATGTGAGAAAATTTGCTTATGTGTGTGACATTTTAATGGTATATATGTGCAATTTTAATACTTTTTGTGTGTGTGAGTTTTTAGTAGTGTGTGAGAGACAAAACATAGTTTTTATCCTAAACCGCTCCTCATAGCAGAGTGAGTGAACGCAAGACTCTTAGTCAGCTGCCATGGAGGCAGATTGGAGTAAAGTCTGTTTTATTTTGAGATTTTAAAATATAGATTTATTATTCTTTAACTGTAAGAAGTAAGAGTGTTCATCCTCTAAGGAATACACAAACACTGAGTTCATCGCTAGTTGCACTGATGTTGCTAAATGCTAATACAGTGCATATTAAAAATGCTTTAAAATACAAACCTTTTGAACATTTTTGTTTTAAAATGGTGAAACTTGAAAGTGGTTTTCTATGCAACAACATGCCTTTGTCACAAGTAATTAGCACTAATGGTAGGAAGGACAGAAATGGTCTTTGTGAAGGTCTTTTCAGCCTCTTTTTCCCTCCACACAGATCAGGTCACTAACCTGATCTTTGTAATGGTCTTTATAATTGGTAAAGTGAGAGCTGGTTCAAATCTTATGGTCATCTTTACAAAAACCAGAGTTCATAAAATGACTGCAAATTTCTGACCAGTCTGTTTATTGTACTTGCATAATATCTTGTGTATTATGAGGTGTTCTTGGCATTGACGAGGTTAATCTGCCAATGAGGAGGTGTAGTGCAGACATTGTGTGTGATTAGTTAGGACATGATTGCTCATTTGGTGACGAGCTCCCATCGTGACTTTGATCAGCCTTTAATTAGCTTTCAGAGAGAGAGGGGGGTCTCCTCCCCCAGCACCTGTCGCTGGGACTCCCTGTGTGAATTCATTTTTTCTGCACTCTGAAAATGTTCTTCCTCATGGCAGCTTTTACTTATTAGTCATAATTATTAATTTTAATGAGCATGTCTGTTAACTTTAACATTACAGCATAAATATTAAAAACCTAACAGCTTTAACACATTTTGATGTGTTTCAACTTTATACTTTAGTGTAGTTTATAGAGATTTTATGTAAAAGGCCGACATAACTTATTAAAGGAATCTCAAGTGGAAGCAATAGAATATGTTTTCAATTTTCTTGACAAATATCAGAAAAGTGGCATGCTGCCACTTTTTTTTTTTTTTTTTAGAATACCCATGAACTCCAGTGTAACCCTTTGTTTACAGTAGTAGCAAATAATATACCTGCATGTCGTACAACCTCAGAAGAAAATACAGCTGATTTGGAAAGGTCTTCTGAGATTGTACATAACATCTGTGAGCCAGCAACATCACAGAGACTGAGGAACGCAGCAGACAAGCCAGGGACAACATTGTGGAGATGTTGAAAGCAGGGTTAGACTATAAACAATATTCCAAGCTTTTAGCAAGCAGAGAGCCACAGCGATTGTGGGAGAACGTGTTGAGGGAGCTACTGTCAGTCATGCACTCGAGAAATCTTTCCTTTTTACGGAGGAGCTGCAAAAAAGAATGATGTTGACATAAAGCCAAAAGTATCATTGTTTAACATTTGCTGCAAGCCATGTGCTGTACATATTAAGCACATGGAGGAGGTTGGTCTGCTGGATGAGAGCAAAATTGCACATTATTCTGAAAGCAACATCCACAAGTTCATTTGAGAATCTCTGACAAGAAATTTGATGTTTACATGAAGCCCTCCATCCAAGCCGGCTGAGCTTGAGCTATTTCTGATGTGTAAAGCGTCTGGAAACAAGCCCTAAAGTATACCTACAGAGTGTTGACTCGGGGAGCTGAATACAAATGCATGCCACAAATAAAAATGTGAAGTATTTTTTTTGCAATTTATTCAAGTACATGTTGGTATATCACCTAATCCAAATAACAAATGCATGGAAGGGTTACAGTGGTGTGAAATGATGTGAAGAAGATGAGAGCGCATCAATTCTTTTGCAAGGCACTGTGAATGTGGTTGCAAGTGATATTCGTTGTGCTGATTACAGAAAGTTAGTGCAGTCTGAAAAAATTAAAACAATAATGGCAAACAAAAATTGTTTCTTCGAGCAAATTTGCACACAGATGGCATCTACACAAACTTCGACCTCCAAGGATTGGGAAACCTCTGAGCAGTTAAAGATGGTCAGACTTTATTCAAATACTGACAGCTATAAAATGTATATTATCTGTGTATTGTTACCATGTATTGTCTAAAAATTTTAGACTTTGTAACACTTACCTGTTTCATCAGAATCAGTGTAGCAGATGGTGAAGAAAAACAAAACATGGCCTCAGAGAAAAAGTGATTACCCCAATGGTGAATTTTTTTTTTTGTTTACTTGTGAGCAGTTAGATCTAAGCATGCAAGTTTGCTGCTATTTAATTGGTACAAAGGGGAATATTGCTTGCCTGTGCTCTTTGAGTTTAAAGACCTTGACACAGAGCAATGTAAATTAGTAAATATTCTCCAAAAATAAACCCTTCTGGCAACTCTTCATAGAGAAGTTGGCAACAAATAAAGCACTGAGATGAGGGATTGTGTTTGTCAAACTCAACTTGTTGAACCTCCATTGGCCACATTCTTCTGTCTTATGAACAGCTTTCATCTGATGTCTTTCTCTGCTCCTGTAGGAGTTGATGACCAAGCTGATAACTGAGACTCCAGACCATCCAATCCCATTTCTTATTGATCACCTGCAGACCAAGCAAGACAGCCCGGGCAAACTGCACAGAGCTTTCTCTGGATCAGCAGCTCTGTGGGCACAGAGTTCCCCAGGTTAGTAAAAACACACACATTCAAACACACGCACTCACACATGGCCTATTCTGTGTTACCTTTACCTTGAAAGTATGAACTTGCATGTGGGAAAGGCAACTGACTGAATTGTGATGTAGCTGCGTGCTGGAAAACCAATGGGATTGGCTTGCTCCTCTGCTCAGTCACAGTGCTAACCAGTGTTAGCAACACACACAAAAAAGTGCAACTTCTCAGAATTTAGCAATTGTAGAAACATGTCTCCTAATAAACATACAGTACTCAAAATACCTGTGTTAGATTTTAATGTTGGGCTAATGAGAAACTAACTTTAAAAACCTCCTGATGATAAAATTTTGGCTAAAGGCAGATGTTCTGGTTGATTTTGTTCTTTTTAAACTTAAAATTAGGAAATGCTTCCATCTGTATTGAAACTGAATGAAAGTATTTCTTTGGAAATGTTTCCTGAGAGTTTTCTTTGAAATCATGTTAAATTTAGGACACATTTTAGCAAAAGTGGTTTAAACATTTATCATTTTCATCTTAATGAGGACTTTTGCTACCACCACCATGCTGTGTTCCTGGCTCATGCGCAGATTTAGTTTTTCACATTACTTTATTTAGGAATATCAGAGAGAAGGGACCTGAATGCAGTTTCACACACCACATTATTTTTGATCTTGTTTTCTGAACACTATCCATCACTTTCGTCTCACTTTCATGAAAATACATTGAACTGTGTAGATGAGGAAATCTGAAAGGGCTCAAGGGATATCATGGTACTCCATTTGCCAGATCAGTATACATTTACATCCCAAATATCCAGGAAGCTTTCCACTGCATATGTGTTTAGATACAAATTTTTCTCAAGACATGTTGTCCCTTTCTGCCCTCACAGAAAACAAAAACACTCGGAGAGAATATAGCAACTTTGAGAAGCCATGGCAGATTACTCCAAAGAAACCAAAAAAATCGAAGAGTGACCTGGCTGTTTCGAGCATCTCTCCACCTTCACCAGAATCCAAATCTTGTAAGTTTAACTCCAATCATCTTTAAGAGTTTACTTTTGTGATTGTTTTGCTGGTACAATTGATCCTTCCATCTTGCTCGCTGCGCTTTAGATCATAAAGTTGCACAATTTTAAAACATGTTGTATCACTTGTTTCCCAATTATATGCTCCGCAGACTTTCATCTTCATTTTAATTTCAGATAATTATGTCTAATTAAAGTTAGTCACAGTGTCGTCCTTCCAGCCTCCTGGAGCCCTGCGGATGAGTTCATTATAAAGTGCCGCCTCGTTCATTTTCCCCCCTCCCTGCTGCTACACACTGAAGTGAATTATTCACAAGCTCCTAACATTCGCAGAATAAGATGTAGAAACTTGGGTACTTTCTTTTTTTTTTTCTTCCTAGCAAGTTTGGGAATAAATGACCATAACTGTGACGTTTGAATGAAGCATGAGGCTGGAGGCAGTAAGGGCGGGTCAAACGGGAGAGGCAGCAGAGCCACAGACTGCCTCAATAATTTAACACCGTGCTCCGTCACTGCCAGACCAAGTCTATTTTAGGCTATGGTCGGAGGAAACGAATGTGGAGATGAGCGGAGCGCATGCAGTCAGCAAATTGAAAATGAAGGAAGCAAATAAAGATTCTTTTTGTAGGTGTTGTGCATCATAAGCATGCTCAGTATGAACAATATTAAAGCTACAAGTTGGACGACATTAAATATGCACGCATAGGAGCCTGAGCACACGGAGCTTATGAAAATGTTTATATCAAAATATGGTTGGAACAGTCTGTGATATGATTTCAGTGTTTTCCGGTCCTTGATACATGTTCAAAAACAAAATAAGAGTATTTCAAATGGTTGAGTTGTCAGACTTTATTCTCAGGTCTATTTTCTAAAATTTGATTCCTTCTTTACACTTGCCTGTCCTACCGCCCACACATGGGCAAGAAGGCCTGTGAGGAGTCAGAACTAAAAATTCTGACTCCTAAACAGGCCTAAAAATTTATTATTTTTTTTCACCTGCTCAACAGTAATGTAAGCATGCACATTTTAACTTAATAAAAGTAGTTGTGAGCTGTGTAAAATATTGTAGATCAAAAATGTAAAATGGCTTTTGCATGTCTGTTTTATTAAAAGAAAGAAATGCAGTTTGCAATTTCCTTCTAGCAGTTTATTCTCAGGATTGACAGCAGGACTAGGATAAATCTTTCTTGTAAATGCTGTTTTTAGTCGAAATTAATTGAAACTAAACTGTTGCTCCAAGTTCACTGTTGAGTAAACGTCACTTCACAAATGCAGTCTTATTAACTATGGATTTAAAGAGAAAGTGAAAAATGTGGGTATTGAAGGACTGATTCTTTGTTTTGTACATAACATTTTATTGTAATATGATTTTAATTTGTTGGTAAAACAACCTTTTTCCAGATGATAAAAAATACTCTCCATCTGCATCAGCCTCTTGTGCTTTGAGGCCGAATTTGAATTATTTATAAATTGTGGTTCAAGGCCACTCAAAATCAGTCCAGGAATTACAAATGGCTCCCAGGCCACATCTTGGACACCCCTGCTTCATGGGTTATTACTTTCCACTTTATTTCCTGTCTTTATGTCCTTTATGTTCCTGTCTTGCATGTTTCCTTCCTGCTTTGTGTCCTTTCTTTTCCTCCTTGTATTCTTCCTCCCCTCCTTGATTCTGTCGTTCCTTCATTGGTTCCCTCCATTGTGCACTTACTCCCGTCCTGATTTGAATCCTATCTTTCCTTCATTTCTCTCTTCCTATCCTCTAGATGTATCTACCTTTAATTAATCGTGATCTCTTTAAATTCCAAAGTGAGGAACTGAGAGCCTGAAAGTTGAGTGTGAAAAAAATCTATAAATTTAGCATGAGAATCTTAGGAACCCCAGGGAGAGAACAGCTCAGTAGGGCGATAAAGAGTAGCAAAACTACACTGCAGCAACACCAAATGCCTCATGTGGGTTTATGCCTCACATGCTCACTTCTCTGATGTAAGCTATTAAGAGTCAGCGCAACCCTTTGTTTCTGCAGTATGACACAGAGGCGAGCACAGAACAGAACAGCCCATTTTTTCTCAAAGCTAATGAAATATTTTTTCCCCCTCCAGCCTGGATTTGCCAGAAGCATTTGCTCTGTGCTTACAGTTATTTTAACACCAAGCAGCTTAGTCAGGGTAAACAAGAGCAGAGGACAACAGACTGTTGCAGCTCTGCTATCAGATATACACTATGGACTAAATTTGTGCTTGCAGGCTGTTGCTTACTTTGTGCAGGTTTTTATTTACACATTCATTATACTCATTCTAATGTGCTTTAGAGGTTTTGTGGCAACTGAATAAATTTATGGTGTCTTCATAAGCCGTTTGCTTTTTGATGTCTTTTCAAACAGAACTGTCTGTGAGTTTATACGGTTTCTTGTAAGGTTGGATCTGGATGATCTGTGAAAGGCTGTTGCTCTTTCCCTTTCATTATTATGGTTTGTATTAAACGGTTTATAAAAGCATCATTTAAAAGCAGCTGGTGAAGGATCTCATTGCAGTATGTGGGTCATTTCTTGTTATCTGAATCAAAGAGAGTAACAGCATCTGTCACCTGGCCTCAAACCAGAATGATCAGTCCCTTTGGAACTAAAGTGATGACTTTTCTGCCAGAGCTCCCTTTCACATCATCTTGCTGTCACAGTAAGAGAACTAGTTTTATACAGTGTCTTGTAAGGTGGGAAAACTAACAATACATATCACCCTGAAGACATCATGCCCAGTTTGAAGAAAGGTGATGGCAGCATCATGTTGTTTGGATGTGTTTTTTTTTTTTTAGCAGGAAATATTCTAACAATTGATGTGAGGCTGAACAGAGCTATTTAATTTCGGAGGAACTTAAGATTTCTGACACTGCAAATTACCCTCAACTAACCATGACCACCTTGAAACATGGAGGTAGCAGCATCATGCTGTGGGGACGCTTCAGTTCAACAGGAACTGAGAGGTGGGGCAGAATTGATGAGAAGGGTTTATTAAAAATAGTTCGATGGTATATTGATAGAGGGGCTAAATACAAATGCAATTAAATGGCAATAAAATACATTGAAGTTAGTGGTCATACTATGACAAACTGTGTAAGGTTTAAGGCTGAATACTCTAGCAAGGCATTTAGTTTGAGGGCTTTTATCTTTGAGGGAAAAACAACATCTATCTTTCCTACAGGCAGCCATTCTGTCTGTTTTTCCGTTTGTAATTTCCAGTGCCGCGATCAGTGGAGTACCCGTCCTGGGACTGGAGGGAGAGCCGGGACTTTGATGAGCTCAGCCACATCTTGCAGGAGAGCAAAAAGCTTGGCAAAGCCCTGGAGAGCCTGTCACGAAGTGAGTGACTGCACATCAGCAGATTGCATGTGTGTGTCGTACCCAGCTGACTCTTTTACTTCTATACACACAGTTCTGGTTGAAAGTTTCTGAATCATTTATTTTTACATATTTATGCATGAATATGAGAGTTGATATATATGTTAGGGTTTTTACGTTTTGCAGTTTTAGTGTAATTTAAAATTTCAAGCAGAAGTTGCTTAATCTGTGTTACCATAAAATGTACTGTGTAGTACAACAATAAAGGAATGAATGTTTTAGATATTTGCTCCTTAAGTAATAACACTGTAACGTAAAAATACAATATAATATCAGCTGAAACACTTGCTTGCGAAATAATGGGTCAACTAAGCAGGTGAACTTTCCCCTGCACTTTGCATCTTTATAAAAGAATCCTTTGGTCTTTATAATTGGTAAAGTGAAATTAAAAAAAAAAAAAAAGTACAGCTTAGTACAGCTTTTTATTTTTCATGGCGGTTCAGCAAGGTTTCAGAAGCGTTCCTTTGAGATCTCGATTCATACTGTCATGAAAGCATCATACAGGAGATGCAGATTAATGACCGACACATGTTGCAGCTGAATATTGTTATTGAAATCAGGACTAATTGGACCAAACTGTCTGCTAAAGTACAGTTTTAATTGTTTAGATTTTTTGTACTTGTCTTTTTCTTTTTTGTGAATAATAGCCTACTTTTCCTTTTCTCAGTTGATGGGAGTTTTACCCAGTATGGTTTTCTGCTGTAGCCCATTGGTTTCAAGATTTATTGTTGTGTTTGGCGTCAGTATTCTGCATAACTTTCTTCTAATCTTTCTATCTGACATCTGATATCAATAATGCCTTTTCATCTACTCAACTTCCTGCTTCTTGAGAAATTGAACTCAACTCTTGGGGGGGAAAAAAATGTTTAATCATATCTAATTCAGTATTTATTATTTGGTAGTGACTTATAATTCATAATATTTTAAAATTAGATTTAAAAATCATAATCTAATTGAAGAACATGGTATTCATGTAAGTCAGGAAATGACTACAGTTGGCGCAATTATTGAAAAATGTCCGAAACAACTGGAAGTGTGACAAACAAGGCTGAATAGGGTAAAAACTAGACTTCAAGGCATATTAAAGAACTGTAGCAAAGTTGGCATCATGGGGTAACATTTTTTTGTTTTTCTTTGTTTTCAGATAAACCACAATCCAATGGGAATAATCAAAATAACTGAAACAGATGTTCTTAAAAGCTCTTTGGAAGAAAAAGCCGATTTTTAAACTGCTTTTTTGCTTCCCTGAGGTGTTAAATTCTGCTGCTATTTTCTTTGCAGGCATTGCCATCTCTGATGAGCTTGACCAGGTAAGCAGATATTAAACGGCTAAATATTGCTAGAATACACGTCATGATTTTAAATTAAAAAGATTAAGTGTCATAGTAGAATACTTTGCATGATGAATAGTTGAGCCCAACATTATTCATAACCCTGTAGACTTGGATATAAATTAATCTTTTAATTTTACCAACAGGTTTCTTCTGACTGGAAGCCATATTAATGTTTTGGAGTGGTCTAACTACAGTACTGACTCGAGTCTAATGTAAAGTTTGCATAGGCTGCTAAAGATTAGGGTGATGGCAAGGAGGTCTTGCAACCTCAAAGACTTTGAGCTCTCCATTAAAGATAAATTGTCAGAATACCAACAGAAACATTCAGGAGGCTGGTCACCATTTGAAGAAAGACTCTTGATTGATGAAATACTATTTCCATCATTCACTAATGGAAATAATTTGGATATGTCACTTATTATTATAAGTAAAACAGATTCATAATAGTTTTTCAACACCAGTACTCCTTTTCCATGGTCTTTGATTGTATTTTCTGAGATGCCCGTCTCATTTCTCGTCATGGACAAACTTCTTGTTTGAATGAAAATCATTTGGAAATCTAAATCTGCCAGGGGTATGAATGCTTTTGAGCTTTACTGTATATGAGAGTAATATTCCAATAAGCATGTCCTGCATTACTGTCTGCCGCTTCATTGTGCTTCTCACCCAGAAACTTTTTCCCTCGAGTCCTGCCTTTGTCCAATTCTCTAGTGCAGCGGCAGCCGCCCAAGATGGAGCGGCTCCATTTGGAAGCAATGGCTTGTGATGAAAAACACAGCATGTTCTGACAAGCACATTTTGTTAAATGGGACACTACATTTCCAGCATATTTTGAAGGGATTGCATAGAAAAATGTAGTGAATAAGCAGAGGTAGTTTGCCCTTTATATTGAGCTAAATGTTTCTGTCCAACTTTGGGACAGAAATCTGGCAGTCGGACGTGTTTTTAAAACCGAATTGTTGAGTTTCTATCAGCTCTATGTATGTCTGTTGCCGTTTCAGCATTTTCTGGGGTACAACGCAGTTCTGCGTCCCCGGGTGGTGGGTGAGTGGGTCGGTCGCGAGGACAACGACGCAGACCCGCTGGCTGCTGAAATGCTGCACCCTCCCGTCCCCCGAGCTAAAACTGAAGTGTGCTGGAGCAGAGAGAACAGCCCTGTTCGAAGGTTAGTGACCTGATCTGTGTGGAGGGAAAAAGAAGCTGAAAACTTTATAAAGTTCAGTGAGCTGATGGTTATTTAAACATGAGGTGGTAGTCTTATCTTTGTGCCAGCCTGAGGAATGCCCATCTGAATGGCTCTGATAATCCCATTTCAAAGGCCCTCTCCAACATGCTTGCCATGATACTGCCTCAACCCAATTTCACATTAAGGCTAACCTCATTTCTCTGCCCTCAATGCCAATGGAATTTGTGTCTGGTATTATAACAAGTATCCTCTACTGCAAAAGATATCTGCATCCTGCGTCAAACTTTCCAAAAGCTGTTTTTTTAATTCATTTTATTTTTATAGGGACAAATTAGGTTCAGTATTCTCTGACTGTTCAGTCCTGTTTTTTCTTTCTCTCATTCTCCCATGCTTCAGGTCATCAAACATGATCAAATTTCAATATCAGATGAACAAAGCCTGAGTTGTGACAGAAAGCACTTTGGAGGTGATTTTTTTTGTTTTTTTTTTAACTTATGAAGGAAGCCATTAAGACTAAGTCTAGCCATTTAAGCCTAGACTTTGATTAGGCTTTTTAAAAAAATTTTTAATCATTCCGAAATGAACTTGGTGGTGTGCTTTAAATAACAATTCTGCTGCCTACCCCATTTGCAGAACTGAAGTTTTTCAGCTTCAGCTCTAAAACTAATAGCTGGATATTTTCTTTCAGGATTTTCAGGTAGCGAGTAGAATTCATGATTTTATTAGTTACTGAAGGTCATCCACATCATGAAGTGCAAAGCTCTTGTGAGTTTACAGAATGCTTTCCTAAAAGGCCACATAGACATTTGCACCTTTTTTAAAATTTTATTTAAAACAATTTTTAGAACACACACCCACACAAATGTGTGTGTTGTTTTTTTATGTTTGTTTGTTTTCCTTTTTGGAAACATTAAATGTTGAATCATTAACATTACGTGATGTCAATAATACTTTAAATCTTTTGGTTCTTTGATGCGCATCTCCGGTGGTCATTGGGCAAGAGAGGCTGGGTAGACCCTGGTCAGGTCACCTGTCCATCACACAAACGCATACAGCAAAAACCACGCATACACATACTCACAACTAAGTGTCATTTGGAGAAATTAGTTAACCTAACCATCCTTAATGTCTTAATATTATTAAAATTTTATCGCTGCAACATCTCTGTTTATGGATGCACCTATGAGAAGACAGATAAAGAGTCAGAAGTATTTTCTCCTGGGGAGAAATAACATGTTTTCTTGTTCTCTTTCTTTACTTTATGTCATTATGTTTGCAAACTATTCAGGCTAAAAATATCAGCTTTCCCTATAGGAAAGAATGAATATATCCATTTTTGTATGCACACGCCTGCTTTTGTTTCCCTCTTTTCTATTTGAAACAAGGCCCAATATGATCCTCAAATGGCACAAAAAGTCAATTTATTAATTTATATTTGATATATATTTTATTATGTTTGTCATCATTCAAGTAGGTTTGTGGGAAACAAAGGCTCGATTAGTTCTGATAGCATAGTGGCTGGTGTTCAGGAGAGGCACTCAAGAATGAGTCTTAATTTAGATTCTAGTATTTTTGCATGAGTCATTTTGCACTGTGTGTGTCATATGGCTGGTATGACTAATTAAAACAGGGAAAAATATAAAACTACATCATGCATAGGTCTCAGCTGACACAGACACAGGTTATCCCATTACGATACTGTATAGGTGGATTGTACGGGGAAATCACTTAGTTTAACTGGGTAATGGAAGAGTGTGTGGGCTTACTTTGAGACCCGTAGAAAACCAGCACTGCCATCTTCTGAAAATCCCAGCTGAGCCTAATGACATTTCTTTAATGCCACTAACATTTTACACTTAGCCCTTTTTTGTAGCTCATCTGTCATTGATGTTTATGATAGAACCTCATATTCTGGGGCTCAGGACTCACAGCCCAGCACATCTTGGGAGTTTCCCTGCTGATGCAAATTATTTACTTGAGTGAGTGATTAACAGGTTTCGGCACTTGTTGGCATGCTAAGAAGGTAACGCAAGGATTTGAGTTAGGTATTCTGGAGCAAAAGCACTCAGGACTTTGGACCCTGTGGGCTAGGAATGAGAACCAGTGATGGCAGGTAACACTGCCAATTCAGCAAAACCGTTGATGAAGATTTAAGATGTATTTAGATGATTAGCTTAAATTATATTTTCTCATTTAATATGTAACAACAACACACATTGTACTTCGTTGTCGTCTTTAAATATATTTATACTTCAAAGTTGCAAGAACAGTTCAGCTTCTGTAATTTGAAAAAGACCCGGAGAAAGTATTTAACTGCACACACAAATAGACTGAAATAATAAAGTGCTGATCACTTATATTGGCCTATTTTCCTGCGTGCTTTTTGTCTCCAGTGGTAATTCTTTGTCCTCGTGTTCAAGCAGATGAAACATCTGTGGCTAATGACTTGTACAGAATCAAGCTAAACCAATTTAATTAGCACAACTACCACACAGCGAGTATGACAAAGTACAGCATCAGTCATCTTTTGACCCCTTTTTATTAGCTGTAAATAGAAGTCATTAGATGAAGATTACGATCTAATGACTACTCTTGCAGAGCTATGATCCACAACCCTCATCCAGATGGATATAGAAATAAATTTTCCCAGTGTAATGCAGAAGCTAGCCCTACAAAGAGTTTATTGTAAAAGAAGACTAATTTGGGTTAGTCAGCAATAGCTACATTTTAAATGAGAAGTAGAAAAACTATTTTAAGTAAAAATGGTGGGAAAAAATGTAAATCTTTTTACTTGTGGTGCTGCAGTGAAAGGAAACACAAAGGAAGATGAATTCTGTGAATACTGGTGCATTTCCAGAGCTGCAGCCTCTCAGGATGACAAACGTTAGCCATGGATTAAAAATGAACCAGGAATGAGAAATGAAGATTTATAGAATAAATATTAAAACAATACTATACTGGGCTACCTGGATCCAGTGTAAGGACATTAGAACTGGTTTATGTGCTCTACTTTCTTAGTTTTAGTTGGGGTTCAGCAGTCTGACTTTTTAGAGAGACCTGTAAAAAAGCTGCTGCAGTAATTAATTTAACTAAAGATGAATAATATTTGTTGCAATTTTGTCTTCTGGCTTCTTAATACTTATTCCAAAACACAATATTGGAGGTGCCACTGGTTTTCTGGTGCTGACAAAACAGTACAGCATTACGCATTCAGCATAAAACTTCAGCCTGATTTCCTGTTTGAAAGTTTTGTTTCTTGGTTGTCAGTGTCTGCACCACTTGCACAATCATCTCATCTTATCTTCTCTCCACAAGCCATTTATAAGAAGGTGCAATCCACCTTTGTGACACCCGAATTTATTTTATGTCTACTAAGCACAGACTGCAGTCGTATAAATCTGAACCCAATCGAGGCAAAAGCAACATTTTGTTTTTTATTAGAAATGCTGACTTGGCAGAGCCATACGCCCGATAGATTACACAATGCAGAGGATTATGCTGATAGAACTTTCTAGCATCACAAAAACAACCAATTCAACTTCTAAATATTTTTCTAGAAATCATGTTATTTTGGTGTAATTCTAAGGCTATTTGCTCATTTTTTTTCTGCCCCTAGCTTGAAGATGGAAACGAAAAGCAAAGGGCTAAAGGAGCAGCAGCAACATCACAAGAAGCTCTTGGCAGCCATGTTGTCCCAGGACTCCTTTGAATCGGTCAACAGTCCAGCTTCTTCTGTCGTAGAAGAAGAGATTGAGGATGAAGATGATGCCATGGAACTTCTGGGTAATGTCACAGCAATGCACTACTTTCAAAACTGCAACAGATTTGAACTTATATGTCGGCAAAATGTTTTCTGGTTCTTATGGTTTCAGTTGTTTTGCTCTATCTCCATTTTTTTTTTTAGTTATTTTGGATTAGTTGTAGCTCTATTTAGCTATTTATTTGTTAGTCTATTTATTTTCCTCAGCTGCATTAAGCTCCCAGTGACTGTTCTACATCAGTGTGATAAAACCTACTTGTTCTTGGTCCAATTAATCACGCTCCACTGTATTTGTAGTTTTGTTTTGTTTAGTCATTATCAGATCACCTTGTTACCATCTATATCACTTTTTTTTGTTAAATCCTCTTTGACATGACCCTACCTACATACATCTTAAATAAAGAGCCAATCAGTTCCAAGGAAAATAAAGGCTGGATTTGTTGATTTGCAAAGGCAGTCAACAGCATGTCAAGTAGCATTACGTCAGGGCATTTCACCTATGCAAGCTGCACTTTAAAATGTTTAGATGTGATCTAAAACCAGTCTGCGAATACTCTGATGGTTCACAAAGAATTTGCAGTCATGTTCCAAAGAAAAGTCCGCTAATAGGAGAATTTGCAAATACTGGACCTCAAATAGGTAAGGTTCCACACTAAGAGATCAAAAACAAAGTCTTTTCAACAAATAAGACAAAAGTAGAGATGGTGTGGCATAATGCTTCTCAGACCGACTTTTTAACAAAGTGGTGGAAGGATGATGGTTGGGGCTTGTTGGACATCTAGTGTTCATTGAGTTGACCACGAACTGCTCAGTATACCAAATATTTTGGGGACAATTGTGAGGGAATCTGATGGGCTGAGGGTTGGGCCAGAGGCGGGTAATAAAACAGAACCAAATCTAGAATAGGATGACTAGAAAGGAAATCCAACCCTACTCTTTATTAAAATGTTCTATTGTGAATTAAGAGTTTTGCAGAAATGCATGCCTGCATGCTAAAAAATAAGTGAACAAAGCAACGATATGCATAGGTGTCGTTTACATACTGTCAAATGGTGTCTGGTGCCAAGTTGTCCTACTAGACAGGACAACTAGAGTCACTCTTTGTGATACACCTCAGATATTCCTTCATGCCAGTCCTGCATCAACCCCTGACTAGGGATTGATGGAAAGAGCATCTGACATTAAACCTTGTTTCTCCCTGGTTCAATGAAAGGTGCTTGTCATTCTGTTTGTGCAGCGCATGAATCTAATGCCTGATAACAAACTGTATCTAGTGCTTGAAATACTTAATGAGCTGAAGCTCAGATTTTTTTGTTCAATCTGAATCAGCAGGGGTGAATCTCTTAATTAAAAAAAAAAGAGCATACATATGCACGAAAGCAGCAGGTGGCAAAAAGATCAGTTTAAAGCGTAACTAATAGCCTGTCGTTGCTCACTGGGGAAAGTCAGCGTTTATGCAGACTATCTCCAAGATTAGCAGAGAAATGGCTGAGATACAGAGCTACTTTAAGGAACGCCAACCACCAGTGCACTCTCTCTGTGTCTAACATGTGCTCCAATTATACTGCCTCAGTGCCTATCAAACAGTCTGAGTTATTGTTAAATAGTAAAACACAATCTATGGATGCCTTCGGTTTCTGTACTTCGGTCATAGGTTTCCTGCTTGTTAGTAAGATCTGTTTGCCAGACAGATGCATTCTTTTATTGATGTGCCACAAAACTCATACAGGTTGTACAGAGAGAGATTAACAGAAAAATGTACACTGTTAATATGCGGTTTGTTTAAATTGAAATGCTAGATACATTTTTTTTTCTATAAGAGAATTTAAACAATTGTCGACTTTAATAAACAGCCTTTGCAGACAAGATGGTTATCTGTACACATTTTACAGTACCTTGAAAAAATGATTCAAACCCTTCAACTATTTCACATTTACCATGTTTGTTCAAGATGATATGTAGTGTTGATGTTTCATCACACATACAGTTACATTTCAAATAATTGGTGTTAAAAAGTGGATTTTTCTTTTTGTCACTTGTTTTAGGAAACAAAACATGTTTATTATTCAGATTAATTACGCATAGTGAAACATTTCAAGCCTTTTTTTTTTTGTAATTTAGGTCATTAAAATTACTTGCAGATTAATAAAAACCTAAAAACACTTTTTAATATTTTAATTTTTGAGGTGTACCTCTAGGGTTTTTATATTTTGACCAAAAAGTAAAAATTAGGTCCCATCTGTCCAGAGTGTCGTCGTCTTCTTGTGATTGTCGGTAACTGGGTAATTCTTTCTCTTATAGCTTTCAGCAAAGGAACCCTTCACAGGTCAGAGCACCAAGGTCTCATCTGTATATACATTCAAAGCCCAGGACATCAGTACATCGCAGTGATAGATACAACCATAAAACGAGATGTTGGTGGTCTGCGATAGCCCGTGGTGATCATAACTCTTCTTCTCAGCCATATTCTCTCATGTCTTATACGCTATTGTCCAGGGTTGTAATTCAGATGAAACAATGTAGCAAGGTCAGTTGTGATCCTCTGTCAAGGCCTGGTCATGGAGCTCTCCAGAGATTGTCTTCTGTGTTTACAGCCTCCGAGTCTGGAGAATGCATTATTGTAGATCTTGCAAACACATGTTGGTTTAAAAACAAAAGAGTAACCTAGCAGGCTGGGCTTACATGATAGTTATTTAAAAAATGTATTTTAGCGTGTGCTGTAGCTGGTAAACACAAAGAACAATGTAGTATTCAGCAACTTGTTCAAGAAGTTTTCAACATGTAAACTTGGAGTGTTTTCCAATTGTTAGAAGCTAAAGCATGTGAGCTTTTCATATTAACCTAATAAGTGGATTGTTTTCCTTCTGCTGTCAACAGGCAGGTTAAAACATTTACTCGACTTCTCAAAACTGGTGTGGTCCAAATATAGCACCCTGCGCAGTCACTTGGACCTCTACTTAACTTGTTTAAAGCTCCTTTAAAAAAATCAGCCTTGTTTTCTTCACAGTACTCTCGCACTGAAACAATTTCAGCAGTTTTCTAACCAGGGCCTTTTTTCCTTCTTTTAAAGTCTCTCACAGTCCTGGGTGAAAAAATAAAAATAAACCTGTTTTAATGGTTTCAGATGTGATCATTTTTAGTTGTTCCAGCCAAAGATACAATCATGTTTAGGTATGCAGCCACTTTCTTATTGCTGTTTCATTATTCATGACAATTAATGCCAATCCTTCTTCCGTGAATAGCATATTCTCTTGTCTTTCCCATTTTGAAGAGAAACCAATAGGAAATGAACCCATTCAAGCACAAATTCACACACTGGCTTAATAAAAATCCAGTGAATATGGAAGGAACTGTGTGCCGCAGCTTTTGCTGCAGCTTTGCTCAGTTCTTTTTTTTTTTTTTAAAGACAATCTATCCTCAAACAATAATAAGCAAGTTCACCAAGGTCCGCATTTTAGTAGTTCTAGCTTCTTTTTGTAAAAGAATTAAATTTAAAGGTTTGGCATTATACACTTTAACTTTTTTTTTTTTTTTTTTTTTCCCCAGGGTGCTTTGACTCCCACCAGAGGCCAACACATACATGTTGGGCATATTTTGCTTCTGGGGTGAAAATTGATATAAATAATTTCAAATAAATCTTTAAATGGTTTCCCTGTGATTGACGGCTGAATGGAGGTCCTCTGATAAGCAAATTTTTCGTGCAGAACCAAAATTGGTTGGAGGCTTTAAACTTTTGCTTAGACCGACATCTAGTGGCTGAAATATTCCATCACAGTTTCTGATAGTTGAGTTCATTTTACCATTGCATCTATTGATTCAGTTAGACTTCATCCACCAAAATTAATCTGCTCTTTTTGTTATGTTTTTGTAGATAAAACACAGCCATAAACTCAAATATTCTATGTTCTACTGTTAATTAGCAAATCATCTAACTGAAATGGCATTGATCTAACTACTGCTGCTCACGGCGAGATCAGAGGAACAAGAGCAGTCACAATAGTAAGAAATTAAATATTTCTAGGTTGTGGTTGCGATCAGTCAGGGCTTTCTGAGAAGGAAAGTCACAGCCACAATGAGCAGAAAATGCACTTCCAGATGACCACTAGGTGACAGAAAAGTCCCACTTGTTGAGCCTAGAGAGAGACGGAGACACACCCAGAGATTATACATTGTGTAATAAAAAAAAATGGTTTCAAAAGAAATAAGTATAGTAATCACCATTTCCGTGTCTTAAGTGTTTTCCATACTGGGTGTGTGTTTTTTCCCTAATCTCTAGATTTAGATTTATGGGATAATAAGATTCTCTTGGAATGGTTGAACAGCTAAGCTTGCCAAAGTTTTCTCACTTTATTACAGCTCTAAAAGTAAAGGCATGATTTGCTTTGTTCAGATTTTTCCAAGGAGAAAAATAATTGGAGCTCTTATTGATACTCCAGTTTCCCTCAGGTACCACTTCTTCCTTTTCGTTAAGTCTGCATTTAGCATTAACCGCAGTCAAAGCTATACTGGAAATTAATATGGCTCACATGTTCTTGTAGAAACATTGGATAATGACAAGATTCTAGCTTTTTCAGGGCGGCCATGAGACCCCAGTTATAAACTTATCTTCTGGAAGTTGGGATTGTGGGGAGAAACACCCAGATTTTGGCCTTGAAGTGAGGTCTTTAATGGAAAAGTCAATGAGTTTGCCGGCTCCCTGCCGGAAAGTTGCTGTAGGACTCACTCCACCTCGTCAAGATCCTCAAAATCTACATTAGTAAATATTAGTTTTAATACATTCTTAGAGGCATTCAAAAGGCATTATCCACCAACACAAAACCTGCAGAGAATGTCGAGCTTTTATTCACATCTAGCCTCTCTACTTTAAGAAAAATCACGTGGTGAAGGATTTTAAGAAGAACTTATCTCATGTACACGCTCTCATTGTTCCAGAGAGGAGCAGAGCTCAAACAACATTACGTGACAGCCATCAGACCTCCCTGCATGAGCCAGCCCGACCTCTGTCAGTGTGTTAACTCACTCTGGCATAAATCCTGAAACGCGAGTAGACGCTGTAAGAGCAGCAGCGAAGATTTGATGGCGACAAGATGAGGGCGAGATAAAGCTGCCGTCTGATCTTTGATACACACACCGAGTGACACGGTGACTGACGGATGAGTTACGTTACCTGTGTATAGCCCTTTTGTTAAGTGTGTTATATCGCTCCCCGATCGAGTGCTGCCTGCAGTACAGTGCAATTTAATAGCGGAGTCTTTGCGTTGAAAAGGGAAAGTGAGCTTCTTTTCTTTCCTTTTTGCGATCTTTACTTTACCCTGCTGAATATTTAACTGAAAGGTGATCTATGTTACATCATTGGTCACGTTGCTTCAGAGTGTGATTTTAATAATTGGACATAAAGCTTCTGAAAACCCGATGAGTTACTTTAAAGTACAGCACCTTGGTAAAGTACTTACAGCTAGAGAGTGAAACTGCAATGCAGGACATCCTATGACTCAATAACTGCTTCTCGCCATTTTTCCACAGAGAGCGGGTTTAGTTTTCTGGTTGACAAATTCTTCCACCTGAGCTGTGGACTTGTGCAACTCCTCAATATTTACCTTCTGCTTCTTTGCTCTGATTATTGCTCTCCTGACCCAGTTTTAGTTTTGATCAGGGGACCACTACTAATTGCTCCGTAGCTATTGGTCATACTGCGGAGTTGTTGCAGTTTGACTTTGCCAAACTGCAGGCAAAGTCGGAGGCAGAGATGTATTCAAGAGATTTAATGAAACAAATACAAAAATTTACAGATGGCTATGGAAGGGAAAGTGGCAGGAAACCAAGGGCAGAAAAACCGAGAACACAACAGGCAATGGCAGGGCGACTGGAACAAAACAGGCAAATCCAGCAGTGTGAAGCTAAAAACTGGAAAGCTTGATTTATTGACAGGTGGCTGATTGGTAAACAAGATTCAGCTATGAGAAGACTAGACAGGAAGGCTGAGAGAAAGAGGCTAATTAACATGAAAGGACCTCAGGGAGAAATAACCCAGGGAAAAACTCTGATCTACTGGAAAAGCAAGAACTACTAAACTATGATTGACTTAATAAGGAAGAATTAAGTCATAAACAGGGAAATCACCACAAGTACAAACGCAGAAACGAACCCTACCAACTTCAGATCATGACGTCCTGTGCATCCCTACTCTGAAATCAATGATTCTTAAAAATATAACATTGCTGCATCATAAAGATGTATTGGCTTTAAAACCCAAAGAGTATCAGAATTGAAATTCTAGTTCTGTTTTTTAGATGTTTAAATTTGATAAATTAAGTACTTTTAAAACAGCATAACTTTTCGTGTGGAGTCACTGAGTTTGTGTGGCTCTAGACAAAATGTGTTTAGTATAATGGCTGTAAAAGATGCAGAAGCCTGCTTTAGATAAATGACCATGACTCAGTAGGTTAAATTCTTCTTCTATGTTCTAACTATGATGGATTGAGCAGTGCTCTGTAACCTGTTCCAAGCTTGGAATGCTGTTTTATCATCTTCTCCACATCTTTATCCCTGATCTATAACCATATTACACAAAACTACTTACAAATTAGATTATTTTTGAAGGCAGCTGACAGTTTTATTTAGCGGGTATCTGAAATGGATTCCAAACTTTGCAGATTTTTATTTGTACGTTTTTCTTCCTTTGTAACAATTATTCCCTCCTTCTTGTTGGTGTATTAGTCAATGTACTATCGAGTACATTGATGGTTTTGATGGTACTGTAAAAATGTTCAAGCCATGTAGATACACACCAGTGTATTTATTTTTGATTTAAAATATGGTAGTGTAATAAATTGCAAGTGTTACATTAAGTCTAAACCCACTTTATATACAGTTGCTAAGAAGACTGCTAGTTGTTCCTGTTGTGGATAATTAACTTAATCTACATTTAAAATATGTCTGTGTGTTCACGCTCGGCTGCAGATGAGAGAGGGCTGTTTTTTTTCTTTATTTTTTGCGCCGCACGTACATTCCCTCCACCGCCTTCTTTATCGTTGCCCAAACAACATAAAACACAGCATTTACCGTGGAAACGGTGTAAACTGACACAAACAAAACATCACCTTCATGACGCATTGAGGGGAAGAGAGGAGGTGTATCGAAGCAGACAGATATGGTGCTATATTTCAGGGGTGAAAGCTGCTTTAACTCTAAATCTTGTCGCTTGAGGTGCCTGCAGGAAAGGGTCGGGCTCACCTCCGACGGTTTTGCCAGCCTGTCAGTGGAAAGAGCCTCCCCTATTACTAGAAGCCAATTTGACGCCAGTAAAAAGTCTGCATGCTGCAGACGGATGCATTAATTCAGTTCCAAGTTGCTGTGATTTTACTGGAAGCAATTACCTATGGGCAACACTTTGCTCCACGTGGCCTAGTAACAGCCAGCATGTCCCATCTGATTATTCGCCACAGATTAACGGAGACGATAAACTCCATGGAGGAGTGCTGAATGGATACAGTGGTGCTGTATTGTGGCTGTGTAGCCAGACAGAAGCAGGAGATGGCAGATAGGAAGCAAAGTATGTAATCTGAAGATATGCTGCCGTTATCTAGAGCTGCAGATAGGTCTTATATGAATGGATGGATTATGTTGTTATAGGTTGTTTAGATGGGAGACGTCACTGTTTCCTGGCTTCTGTCTGCATCAAGATTAAGATATCAGGAACCAGTGGGCTTCTCTGTGAAACCACTGATTCCACATAACAATTGTTGCAATAATTCAAATGGGAGCTACATCTGGGATAGCTATATAAAGTATCTGGCAAAAGTATTCATACCTTTTTTTTAATTTTGATCTTGTGCTCCATTGCAAAGCTAACAATAGTGTGTGATTGTATGAGATAGACGTTAAATTTAAATCCTAAAAATTTTGCATGCATTTATATTCGACCTCTTTAACTCAGATATCCACTAAATAAACTAGTGCAACCAGTTGCCACCCACATAGTGAATAATTTCAGGTGTAACGAGTCTGAGATAAAGTTGGGGAGAGTTTTAAAACGGGGTTAAGTTGAAAAAATAAACAAAGTTTTCAATATCTGATAACGAATTAAAAAAATCAAAAAACACTTTCACTGACAAATCCAGCAAGAAGAGCATTAATCAGAGAAGCAGCTAGAAGACCAGTTCAGAAAAAAACTGCAGAGATTCACAGCTTAGGTGAAAGAAACTGGCAACTGATCAACATTTAGTCCAGCCTATTAAAAGATTAGGTCTTTATTGAGGAGTACCAAGGCAAAAGCAATTGAACAGGGAATACTACCATCGTTATTTCAGTTTCAATTTCAGTTTTCCATAAAACATGTGGACGAATGTTCTTTGGTCAAATGAGACCAAAACTGCAATTTTGTATGTGCAAAATACAATTTGCGGCAGAAAACCCCATCACATCACTTTGAGGACCTCGCCATGCTCATGCTTAAAGCATGGCGGAGGCAGCATGAGTATGTGGGGATTCTTCTGTTCAACAAGAACAAAGAGTTGATGGGGAAGGTTGAAGGGGAAGAGGCCTACTGCCAGCTGTAAAAGACATGAGGCTGGAGTGGTAGTTCACCATTCATTGGGACAATCAACCCAGCACACAATGAAATCTGCAAAGGAAGGGATTCAGATCATAGAAGAATTAATTCTATTAGAATGGCTCAGTCAAAGTCCAATCCTGAAAACAATCGAGTGTCTATGGCAAGATTTCAAAGTTGCTTTTCAGCTGCTTTCCATCATAATAGAAAGCAGCTAGTGTCATTTTTTTCGAAGAACAGGGAGTCATGTCAGTCTCTTGGTCTGAAAAGCTGGCAGAGTTATACCCCAAAAGACTTTCTTCAGTGCAAGGTGGTTGTAAAAACAAAACAAAAAAAACTTTGAAAAGCATGTATCCTTTCACGGAACAAAAATGCACTGCATGTGTTGTTGATCAGTCACATAAAATAAGAGTACGATGTTCAATTCCCAGCAGCTGCTCTCAACTTACCCCTAGTAAAAGCCATTTTCCTTTTGATTTGATTTTGCTTAGGTGGAAACATTGATCCTGACGAATTAAAGTTTTGTTACCCCTCGTGCATTAAAAATCAAAGTTACACATTCCGAGAAAAAAAATTAAAAATCTCGGCAACCGAGCGTAATGACCAGCACTGTAATCACATCAGGGATCTACATCTACAGCAATGTTCTAATCGAAGCAGTATTTGTGGTTAGAGGGAAAGTTAAAAGAAGGTTCGCACCAAGATCTGCGATAAGGCTTTTCCACAGACCTCAGAGCTGTGATGTTCACCCCCCCCATCTGATTCTGATCAGGGTTTTTATTGCTGTGCTCAGAGCAGAAGCGGCCTCCAGCTTTACAGCGGTGTCCCTACAGGCTCAAAGAGACGAGGCTGGCTTCAAAGTTAGGGCTGCCAGTGAAAGCTGAAACATAATTATGATATGTACGTTGGAATATTGTTTTTATTACCAAGCCAAACAAAATGTGTCTCTGTTGCGATTCACTTCAAAAGATGTCTGTGTGACGACTAACCACTGCGCTCAGACGTGTGTGCATTTGAGGCGCTTAATGAAACACAAATGGGAGGCTGCGTGTGTGCGGGCAGCAGAAGTTGTGAGGTCCGCCGTTGCTGCTCCACGATGTGTTCGCAGATGTGGGTCCCCTGCGTTTGGTGAGAGCAGAGCGAGATCACGGTGTTTGGCTGCAACGCGTCTGTCGCATTCAAACTATTAATTAGGGCCCACTGTTTTTTGCGGCTACACGTCGTTGCTACTCATGAAAGAATGGAAAATTCAATTATTTCGCTCCGATGAGACGCGGTGGATTACAGCGCATGATGAAATGCACTGGATTGGATGCGCTGCTGAAAGCGTGTCTCCCAAACTCCACGTGTGCGGCGGTGCTTTTTGGATGATTCCACCCTATATATCTGTCAGCGCATCCCTTGAGAAGGTGTACATTAAGTTATTTGTGAATCTGCTGCACTAATTATGACTCCCGCTCTGTTTTTAGCTTCACCAAGGGCAGCAGAGAGTCAGTAAGACCGTCGCTGTTTAAACAACATTAAATTACATGGAAACTTGGAGAGCAGAGCACACAAACACTTTATCTGTGCACTCCTCCTCTTACTCCTTTCTGGCTTTATACTTGCGAGTGAGTGATTGCGGCACGGAATTCTACATCTTGCAGGCCTTTTGTTAGGATTGCATCGCTTGAATAGTTTCCGTTCTCCCCATCCCCCCGTCATGTCTTCAGAGCAAACCCATTTTTATTTGTCTGTCATGTCTGGTCCATAGGCAGAATGTGCATGCATGGCTGCTCCGATGTATGCATCCAAGATGACTGATAATGGCGAGTTGTTTCTGTTTATTCCATATTTTTGATATCAGTTTTGCTTCCTTTACTCCATTAGAAAGACACTCGCCAACACTGGCTCAATCTTTTGCTGCTCTTGTAAAAACAGTTTCCTTCCATTAGCAATTTTTTCCAACAAGTTGGTGCTGAAGTGAAGTCAGACTAAGGCAAAGATAATTTTCTACTAGATGCCAAGTCGACATAAATATCCTTATGTTACCAAGTTGACATGTTCTGCTTACTATTTTTCTTGTACCCCTTAAATGCAAGCCCTGGTTGACCCGGGCAACTTGTATTCAACAAGTCAACTGGTAGAGCCTGCAAAGCTCTCTTGAATTGTTGCCCTTCCTACACTGGAGTAGAACGCTGTCAACTAGTTAAATATAAGTGTGGTCTATTTAGCTAATGTAGTCTTTAAATCCTTTCTGCCAAATAGTTGACTGATAACCTCTGAAACTTGAGTAATGGAGCATAAAATTAAGTTTAAAAAAAACAAAACAATAGTTCACTAGTACAGCTAGAAAACTTTAGCCTGTTAATAAGTGCACAGTTTGTAACTGTAGTAAACATTGTTTAATAAATATAGCAATATAAGTTAACTAAGAAGCATTTGTGGGATGTACTAGTTAACAACTGTACAATTTTTGTGCACTAGTTAACAGATTTTTATTAGCTCACGTAATGGGGAGAAAAGCTTCAACTAGTGCAACTAATCTAATATGGCCAAGAGGATTCCACAAGTTAGCTAATGCACATTTTAGGCTGTATAGAAACAAAGTAGTATTACAAGCGAATACATTTTATATCTATTCATTTGTTTGTTTTTTAGATTACAAGTTAACCTTTTAATCTTTTTAGTAAAAATGCATCTGCTTTTTATTTCTAATGAAATCAACTTTGAAATTTAGCTAGTTGACTTGTGGTCAACTAGTGGATTAGCTGATTCCTCTTGTAGTAGTATGGCTAGAAATGCTTATTTTAGTTCACCAGTCCACATTTTAGGCTCCATTAATTAACTTATGGTTATGCATTACTAGTCAATATAAGTGCATTTTAAGCTGTACTAGTTAGCTAGCACACATTTTTGCTCATTAGTTATTAACTTTTCTAAACTTATCTATTTCAAAGAATGAAATGGCTAAAAAAACTTAAATTATTGCACCATTTAGGTTTCCTTAGCTGAATATGGAAATGTTTAGGTCGTATTAGTTAACTACTGTGCATAGTTAGTTAACTAGTGTTCAGAACTTGTTTCCACTAGTTAACCTGTTGTTTTCAGTGCCAACCAGTTAAATAATATGACTACAGCGTCAAACACAAAAGTCCCATTTGTAAGAAAAAGTGTATTTGGCAAGTGTTTTTTTTTTAAAGAAAAAAAAACATGTAGTTATGCACTACAAAGCATTAACAACTGCTAAAATCAAGGATATTCAATGTTTACGCAAACAGCTTGCCATAGACTTTTATATGGCAAGTGTAGACAGACATTTGTTGTGTCTAGACGTAGGCCCAGGAGGCAGTCATGGTCTCAGGGTAAACTGGTCTCATGGGAGACGCACTGTAAACTTATCATAGCTCCATTGTGTTGGAGGTATGCTGAACTCTAATGTAAACATCATAGACCATGCGCACGGTTTTGACTAAAAATACAGAGGAAAAGAGCACTTCTGCACACCAAACATACTGCATGTTGACATAAACTTTAAAGGGAGCGTGATGCTGGGAATGTGAACATGAAAAGACTGCTGAGTCCTGGTTTACATAATGTATAAAAGTGGATTATACAGAATGTGATTACTGTTAACGCTGTTATATGCAATCCAGACAACGGTGAAACTAGTCCATTTCGAATGGCTTTACTTCTGACTGTAATTTGACCTAAGATAGAAATCCATGTTCTGTGATTACAAGATTGCATTGTGTCTTATCTTTTTCCTTTTTGTGTGGGACCACAAAAATGTCTGGTGTCGTTCAAAGGACACTGTCAGAAGACATAGAATAAGATTTAATGATACACATGGACATCTTAAATGGGTTGTTTATAATGCTAACACAGCAAATCCACACATTATTCATCACTCAAGCGCCTCATGTACACACAGAGATAATATGTCATATTGTCTTCATTTGAGTTTAGCTAAGGCTGGGATTGAGACTTTTGGAAAATTTTTTTTAAATGTGAAGAATCTTTCATGTTGAAACTATAAACAGAGTTGCATGATATTAACACTATTGGTGACATTTCTGTGACACTGTAAACATTGTAGCAGTGGCATATGTAAAGGACTTTGATTTTTTTTTTTTTTTATGATCAGACAGTTGCCTTAGCTATTGAATGATATTGAATATTTTTCTTAACATCAATTTTGAGTTTTAAAATGTTAGTATCTTGACAATCCTAGTGGATGGGATAAGACTAAATAGATCAGTTACTGTTTGGCAGTAACTGATTTTTCTTGCCTTTTACAGCTTTATCTGTAAAAGCTGTAAAAGGCAACTTTTACAGAAAACGAAAATAAATGAAATAAATATTTCGTTTATTTTTGGAAACGAAATAAAGATTTCTTTTCCAAATCTTTATTGATGAGAGAATACTAAAGAAGCAATCACACTTAGGTGAAACGCTGGGACTTGAAATATTTCTGTCTTTTACTTGACTTTCAGGACCCTCTTACACCTTTTCTGCAGGCTCAAGTCAAAGCTTGTGTTTATCTGGTTGACTTTTTCTAATGTTAGACGTTCAGTTTCTTATTCCCTTACACACTGAGAAATTTCTCTTCATTAGTGTGCAGATTTTTCTGAACTAGAAGGAAACTAGTAAAAAAGACAAAAGGGAGTTGAGGTGACAAGCAGCTGTGGACACAAAGGTCCTGTTTTTTATCAGGGTCAGGGCCACTTAAAATGATCCTTTTGGTATCTCATACAAGCGGTAGTTTCACAAGTGTATTTTTCTGAATGCCAAATAATGATTTGTATCACACCCAATGACCCAAAGAAAATCTGGTATGTCGAATTAGTGGGTCACCAAAAGATCAGGGTAATAGCTAGAAGGGGAAAGAAGTGGGAATGGAACTGGAGAAAACAGGAAAAGAGGGAAGGCACCAAACTGTGCAATTCCCACGACCAGAAAATTGCCCAAATCGCTGGTGGCTCTTTCTGTCCCCCCCCACCTCCAAAGCATTCCATGATGAATGGGACATTTAATATCTCTCTGCTTAGGGTTATTAATGGAATGCAGTTTATCTTTTCTTCTCAGGATTATAAAACAATACATCTTCTCTGGCAGTGTATGTAAGAGAGACATTCTAGTCAGTCTAATATATGAAATCCAAATGTGAGGAAACAAACCGGTTTCCAGCTTGTATTAAAAGAAAGAGTTAAGTTTTCCTCCATTCTTTTTTTTGTAGGATTGCTTATTTTTTGCCACATTAGGAGGCTTTGAGTATGAATTACTTTTTAAGGTCATACCACAATCAGATTCTCGGTCTCAATCAGATTTAAGTTCAGGCTTTGACTCGCCACTCCGTTTTTAGTCTTTCAGTGTCGTTCTTGTTGTCTTATGATGTTCAGCAGTTTGTGCATGAGGGAGAAAATCCATGGTTCCATCAATTAATGGCAAGTCATCCAAGTCCTGCAGAAGTTCAGCGGTCTGAGAACATTGTGCTATGACCACCATATGATGCTTTCTTGTTGTTGAATTGTGAAGAGGCAAGTGAGGCATGCAGTGCTTTACACATTGTTTCAGGTTACACACTGATGTTCAGGGTACACACCTGAACATGTAATTCTGGTATGTTAACTACTTCTGAGTGAGTTTACCACAGCTCCATGTTTTCTCGATTAGTGGATAATGGTTCTCACCTTGGATTGCGGTGTCCCAAAGACATAAAAATGGTTTTATAACCTGCTCCGGGCTCATGGATGCTAATGATTTTGCTTCCCATCTGTTCCTGAATGTCTTTGGATTAGAGCAAGATTTGTTGCTTTTTGAAATCTTGAAGCCAACTTCATGCTGACAGGCAGGTTCTGCTTAAATGACTTTTATTCTATGGGACTAGCTATTCCAAAACTATATACAGTTCCGCTTCAGGACTACTCCATCCTAATCTTTCACACACAATCCTAGTAAAATAAATTGAAGTCTGTGGTTGTTAAAGGAATAAATGTGGAAAAAGTTCAAGATGTTGCATTTCATTTATATTTTATGTTATACCATCCTAAAATTAGGCTCAACTTTGAAATGATGATCAAATTTTTGCACCTTACTGGAATTTCACTTTATAGATTGTAAATCATTAACAGCAGTATAATATAAAGATGCAAAATTTTATTTAAACAATTCCTGAGCTACATCAAAATTGAATTCAACAATTAAACATTTCCAAAAGTGTCCTGGAGAGATTTTTTTTTTTTTTTTCACATTTTCTCCAGAATTTGGATCAGTAGGATTTACATAGGTAACAAAAGATAGAAAAGGTAAAGTGAAACAAAAGTGACCAATCCACAACCTGACAGACTAAATAATCTATAGTGATATTTTTTCTGCGATAAACATGAAAAATATCTTTATTTTATTTGGTGTTTGCTGTCACTAGCACATGTCTTTTGAGATATTTTTATGCAGGTGCGTAGAACAATTGAGATCAGATTTAAGGAATTTTTTCAATGTTTAATCAGAATTATTTCTTGTCAGTCAGATAAGATCTTTGGAGGTTTATACCAGTATGATGGATGAATAGAGGGAGAAAGTTCTCATGAGGAAGTGTCATCAAATCCAGTCCTTGGGATTAGTCATGCATTCTCATCTTGCAAGGTGTAAAACCTATGTTTTTGTTGTTGTTGTTGTTTTCTTTCTATCAGGGGACACTGTAATATGATCCCAAAGAAAAATTGTTTTAGTTCTGGTTTCAGATATCTGACCACACTGAAAGTCAAGCAGCCTTTACAGTACATTTGATGTATGACCTCAACATGAACCCCACCTTTCTCTGATAAATGGTGACACCCCGCCCCACCCCCAACTATTAAACTCTGACTCTGTATTTTCAGTTAACAGAATATTAAAAGTCAAGAAACACAGAATAAATTAGGGATGGGGTGGTTTCCAGTTTGGAGGTATAACGAACTGGAAAAGAAAAGTTCAGTTTCAAAACTGCAAAATTTTTTCACCATACAAATCCTAAGACTTCAAGTCCTTTAAATGAGATTAAATTGCTACAATGACCATTATTTAATCTGGCTTTATGGAGCCCAGATGAACTCATCACTGTTGCAGCCCTACCTGCTGCTGTGGACTGCTAGTCGGATGGCTCACAGCAGATTCCTGCACTTTCCTACAGGTTTACTGCAAAGGTGACTTTGACTTCTTGGGGAAATTATTTTCAGGATCCAAAATGAAAAAAAATAAACACTTAGAGCTACTTTTTGCAATGTCTACTATAAGATAATTAAATGTTGTATAAAAACAAAAAAATGTAAAAGCTTTATTCATCGATTCCTTTATGTATATGATGAGTTTTTTTGTAGGAACATGAACTATTACATCTTAAACTCAACAATGTCATCATATCAGTCCATTCATCTTTTACAGACTAGTAGCATGATATGAAGAAATGGGATTTGATTATATAAACCAGCACTTTTATCTGCCTTGTCACATCCACTGGTACAGATAAAGAACAGATATGAAGATACAATTTTTTTGGTATTGAGTTGCCATTTATAGTGACTTTTACCATTTTTCTTAAATAATGTTAGTTGGGTCATATTTACATGTTGTGTTTTATTTTATTTTTTTTAAACACTGTGTTTAAGTAACGTGATATAGTAGCATATTTATTTGATACTGACCCATTCCTACTCTGAGTATTCATTCTGTCTATAAGAACTATGGCCTGGAAAGTACAACAATATGATTTTTCTCTGAGGGATACATTCAAAACTAAATCTGTCTGGTTGATTTAGAGCTTGCCTCTTTGATCATTATAAACTAACTGTAGCAAGTCCCCACTGAGACACAAAAACATTGATTTCATTTTATTCAGCATCACTACTTTAATGTCTTGTCATAAATCTTGTTCTTAGTGATTTAAGCATAGTTTCTCTATTACAATAGTACAATGTGACTCTGACAGAAGTATGGAAATGTGTGCAGCATGATGCCTTGACGTTAAAATGCATCATTCTGATTTGACAGCTGAGCCTGTTTAGGCTTTAACTTTGTTCAAACATTAGGTTTCAGTTGCTCCATGTTGACAGCTTCTCAGCTAAAAAAAGAAAAAGGCTTATCCAGTGAATATATCAAGAAAACCTCTACACTGCTGACCTCTTCTCTGTATACTTGTACATTTTTTTTCTTACAAAGTAAATATATTTGCTTTCGTCACCCTCATTGTGGCTACATGACACAATTCTTTCTGGAAATAATTTTGCAGCGATGCGAGCGATCCAAAAGTTCAAAATCTGCATGTTCTTGTGGAAACTCATTGGAATGACTGTGCTGATAATGATTACCTACTGTGATGGTCTCTCTTGCCCCTTTGACTTCCAGCAGGCTGTCATCACAGGGCATTACGTTGACAAGGAAAAAACCAAAATATGATTAATGGTTATCCTTTCTGTTTTTCCCCTCTCCTGCCCCACCGTTACTATGTTCTGCTCCGTCTCCCCAGAGGACCTGGATGACCTGCGGATGGAGGGCGTAATGGGGCTGGCTCCGTCCGGCAGTAAGTTCAGCCAGGGACGCAGCTCCTATCACCCTGAACCACAGGCTAAAGTTACCCTCAACATCTGCTCTAGGTGTGCAAGGTAAATGTTTTCACCTTTTTTCTGATCTGGAGGCTATGAAAGTGTGAAGAGCAATTAAGTTTGAAGTCACAGATTGACAATATCAGAAATGATTTCCTTTGGTTTGTTGCCTCAACCAGCAAATAAATGGTTGTAGAATATGCATTGGTTGCTTGTTTCCTAGATTCTGATAATTATATTAATCACAGTCACCCAGCTTTCTTTTTCTTCCTTCTTTTATTCCTTTTCTTTGTCCCTTCCTTCCTGCCTTAAGGAAGGGAATGAAACAAAATGACACAATAACTTAAATCTGTTCCTGTGCTGCTTGTTTTCGTGATCCCTGTGTGGATAATCGTACAGTTTATCATAGTTTCTCTTTTTTTATCGCTGTTTTTCTCCTCTGACACATTTCCTGCATCTTCAGCATCAGTGTAGCGCTCAGATATCAGAGTTTTGGGTGCAATGCCTCAGACAGGTGTGGGCATAGATCTCCCTTGATGCCAGTCAGAGCTAAACAGGTATCTTCTTGATGAGACGCCAGGCACACATCTGTCCGTGCAAACTTCTCTGTTTTGGTTTTGTTTGCCGCTTTTGTTCCATTCATGCAGCTTATCAGCTTTGTTTCAAACACAGGCTTCTGGATGTTGTCTCAGGTTCTGCTGGTGTAGGTGTTGTATCTCTTGATTTTGTTGGTAGGCAGTTTAATTGTGAAATGTTTCTAAGCGAATTGTTTTACAGTAGTGACAAAGTAAAGTAGCATCTGTGTTAGGGGTTGTTTGATTCTTTTTTTGTATGTTCTTTTTCAAAAGCATGTTTTCACTTTTTTCATGTCAGCCATCTGTTCTTCTTCACTGTTTTACTGTCTCCTTTACGGTCCAGCCAAATTCTTGCTTTGTTCCTTTTAAACTTGAACCACCAAATATTTCATGAGTTTTATCAACCAAGCAGCCCTGGGTTTTGTCTTTCACTTTTGGGGTAATGTAAAGGCCACAAATAGATCAGCAAGCTGGAAAAGTGGAGCTCACACAGTTTTTTTTTTTTTTTGTTGTTGTTGTTTTTTTTTTGTGCTTTACAGAAAACTCTCAGATCTGACATAAATACACAGCTCTCCAGAGCAGACATGAACAGAGGTCAGGCATCAGTGTGGATAGTTGGAACAGTGTCAGAACATCAAGACCACCAAGACATACCCGGCCTGAAAGCGCATTGTGGGAGACCAGTAGAGTGTTAAATGATAATTTTTTTTTTTACACATTTAGAAAATAATAATGCCTTGTAAACTTGAAAAGGGTTAAAATTGGCAGCCATTTCGTCATTCAAGGCTATTCCTCATCAATTTATTAAAGCAGATTTGATTCTTTTTTTACACTTGCAGAGAATGATAAGGGTGCTAACACTGTCTGGGTAGCTGTGTGATATGAAAAATGCTTCAAGGATGTAAACAAAGAAAGTTAACTTGTTTTTATTGCCTATAACAGCTGAGGTTAACAATAAAAGTTTTCTCTCAGGCTTCTTGTAGTTGAGCAGGATTGCACTGCAAATGTGTTAATAACCTAACACTTTAACAAACTGCACTATGTTTTTGTTTAATGACTACAGTACTTTTATTCAGTCAACAGCACATGTTAGTTACTGTACCATTAAAATTGAAAAAATATTTATTTTTGACAAAGATGTTTTTTAATTCATGTGTTCAAGTAAAAGTTGAGTTCATTTTCAGTGTGTATATATCTAAAGTACATTACTAAACAGGTTATTTGAATGAACTGATAAGTGTTAATATTCTGAGTAGGTTCACATTTTTGAATGGTATTATACAAAATTGCAAATTGCAATGGAAACATACATGATACATGGGTAACCAAATACTGGCCACCGAACTGTCTGCTTAGAAAAACTTTGGCATGTTTGAATGAATTTTGTTGACTCCTGCTGTATGTATTAGCCCTTTTTTAAATAAACACCTGTCAATGACAACTCACCAGATGGCTCAGAAAATGTAGAAATGAAGTGTGAGTGAACTAAAGCTGTAAACATATGACCTCACATTGAAGTTACTCATGGGCCACTAAGAGATTTACAATACCAGCTCAAAAGATTAAAAGGGAAATACTGAAAAAAGGAAAACAATGCTTAATCTTCATTGTACTTGAAGTTAACCCGTTGATTATGTTATTTATAAAAAATTGCTTATACGACACTTATTTGCTGTTGTACATCAAATTACTAATGGTTTTGTTACAGATCTAACCAAAGATCTAGAATAAACATCTTTAGTCGAAGTTTTCAAGCACTCATTGTACAGATTATTAAACTTTTTTTATTGTTTAAACAGTAACACAAATACCAGGGGCTGACCATTAACTGTTTAGACAGGCTGTCTGCTCAGGTTGTGCCTGCAGTCAGCTTTTTTAACAGACCCGCTGCTCATATTTTCCCAGCTTTAGCTTCAAAACATTGGCTTAATAATAGTGATGGGTTGAGATCTCTTAGTTTTGACACAATGTTTGAAAAAAATTCTAGTCAGCCAAAAGCCAAAAAGCCAAATGTGTGCCTTTGGTAATAGACAGAGAAAACTGTCAAACAATTCTCTCAGCCAGCTGATCAGCAGTGTGCATCAACAGCTTGGAAAATGTGGCAAAATTAGACGCTACAACTGGAGAAAACTGTACTTGATAAAGTGCTTTCTGTTGCACCTTATTAAAAGAACTTTAAATAGTAGGAATGGTATAAAAGGAAGTCATAGTGGTTTTCAAACTAAATCTTAGTTACTTAATGATGGAAACTAGCCAAGGTTTTGTTGGTTGTAATAAAAAAAAAAAGCATCTTGATCAGAAAAATGTTCTGTTGCCTCTGAAACATTTCCATCACTGTCACACTGCTCTGATCAGATGAGCGGAGATTTCCGAAAATACGTTTCCTTTTATTTAACTGCCTTTGATTGACTACAGTTAGAAACATTTAATCTCAGGTATGCGTATTGTTGGAACGTGTTGCATTTTGGATAGTGAAAATGAAGTTAACTATTCAGTGGACCATTAATTTCTATAACTCTGATTTAGACAGTTCCTTGGGTAGGCATGAAACTGTGAATACTGGACCGAGGTGGACAAGAATTGCTAACTAACCCTCCACCTCTCAGGAAAACACATTGCAATTTCGTACCTTTTTTCTGCCTATGAATTCACTGTCCCACATGTTTTGGTACAAAATGTGCCCATCAATTAGCGATTAAAAGCAAAAGACCTTGTGAAGATGGTAACTAAGACTGGTAAGAGAAGGAGAAACAACTCTTATACTGACTCTTATGGGCTGACTTGAGTAATGTGGCTTAAAAGGCGATTTTAAGAAACATGAAGAAAACTCCTTAATTTGAAGACAATAAAACATTCTCTAACAACTTCTCACAATATTCTGACACATTGTTTGGGAAATTATCAGTTTACCTAAAACAGGAAAATTTTATTCTAGTTCAATGTCAGGAAGTGAAAGGGAGGGTAAAAACAAATTTTATAGAGTGTATATAAACTACTGGTTTCAACTTTATATAAAGCCTTGTAGAGCCACTGCTAAAAAAATGCTGGTCAGTTTTGCAGGGAATAAGTAGCTTTAGTGCATAAAATAAGAGGGCTTGCCCAATTGTTGACCTAGGATACTTTACATACCTTCCAGAGAACATTTAACAGTGCACAACAAAAGGATATGGGTGTATAAAGGCAAAAAGAAATAAAAGATGTTTTTTTTATTTATCCTTTATTGTAGACCCTGTGGCTAGGAATGCAGCTGCACTATAAAAGCAAATGGGGTTGTTTTTCTTTGTTCTTTTCTCTGATGGCATGGAAATGGCTTGCAGGACCTCCATTCATTTTATGATGCATTTATTTTTGTTTGTTTTAATTGACTTGTCAAAAAATAAACTGGCTTTAATTCGATGTTTTAGTTGTAAAGGCAGAAGAAGGTTGTTGATGGATTACTTTATGTTTTTATCCGACAGTTTATTTATGTATCTGGGAATGTAAATTCTTCAGTGCCTTGAGGAAACCACCAAATCCATGACAGCAGATAATGTTTCTCTGCAAACACATCTATGTAAAATCAAAAATAAAACTAGAAGAACTTGGAACAAAATGTGATTGAAAAACATTTTGTTCCAATGCAACAATAGTCGGTCTTAAAGTTTACACAGTCTGAAAATATATAATTTTATAGTTTTATTTTTTTTTGGTGAGTAAAGAGAATCTGCTTCATTCTGTCTGTGCTAATGAAGTGAAATAACTTGTTCATGGCCAGATGTGGAAGAAAATATTGTTCGCCGTATGTGTCACATTTGATTAGCTGATTGTTATAATTCGTAAAGGCAATATAATAATTACTCCTACCTATAAAAATAGCATTCTGGTTTCACACGAGATAAATCCTCTAAAGTAACCCCTATGTGTCTTCTTTCACCATCCCACATTTTACAGCGGAGATTATGAACTTGGTAAACGTTTCCTCTTGTCTTATCGCTTCAGAATGATGGAAACCGACTTGTCTCATTGTTATCCGACGCTCAGCTTCTAAACATACATTGCATCCATAGTTCTCTGGCCTTGTGTACAACTTTGTATGTTTTGCGTGTTGTTTCTAGGCTGCAGGGAGACACACTATCAGACAGCCGATCTGAAGAGGATCACAGACCTCGCATATCTGAGCAAGCTGTGCCTGACATCTCCTGTGAGTTTCATAACATACTGGGGAAAAAATTCTAAATATTTTTGTTTGGTTGCATATTTGTATGTTTTTGTTACTCTGTGCTGTGTTCCTTGATTCCCTCGTTATGAATGGATTCATCTGGAGCAGCGCCAATGCCTGGGGTGGACACTGTGGCGGGTAGACTTCAGGAATGTGAGGCCTTATCTCAAGTAACAGGCTCTGTAAGTGTCCTTCCCTGCACCCATCGCTGAACAATTAAGATCACTTTACAAGCCATCAATTACCTCGTAGCTCTCTCTCCTCGGCAGCTTTATTGTCTGATATTGAGTGAAAACCACCTCAAGCTTCTTGTTAACAAAATTCTACGAGAGAAAACGATCCATCGTCATGTGGGCGTTTTAGCTCACGGAGCAATTGATGGTGGAAAAACAACCGATATCCCGAATTAGACATCTACCCGATATCACTCTGCTTAACTCTAGCTAAAAACATTTAATGAAATTTTATGTTAATTCTGTGGTAGTAGGCATTTACTGCACAGTTCACCTCACACATTTCAGGCAAGCAATATGTAACTGGCCCAAACCAGACCTCTATAAAGGCAGACTCTCACATGCTGTTAATAAAGTGTTCAGCTTAGAGGCTAGAGCCTCTCCATAAGCACAATAAAAGCCAATACCTTTTTCATAGTTGGCCAATTTAATTGTTAGACAAGGCATTTTACTGTAGGTTTTTCTTTTAAAGAGTAGGAACAGTTTGGAGCCAAGGCAGAGCGCCGTGTGTGGAGCAGATGCAGAGTGGCTCCACACTAACTGGGAGCAGACTTTTAGAGGCTGACTGAACAAAGCCGGAGACTGATTTTTATTTTACAAATAAAATTCTGAAAAGTGTGGCATGCATTTGCATTTAGACTCATTTCACTGCGCTTTCACTGAATGAAATCCAGGGCAACCGACATCACCTGACTCCAAAATCTTGAATCTTGGAGCACAATCATATTCAATAATTTGCAAGGTTACTGAAAACTTCATTCATTTCAGTAACTTCATAAATAAGTGGAACTTGATATAGATTAATGACACATGTTTCAAAGGGCATTTTTATTCTGACAAACTAGCTTCATTGGAACACATGTTCTAATATATTGAGTATAACTCTCAATAAAGTTGTTCTGTGATGGTCTCTGACTTTGTTAGAGAACACATTGGTGAAGATTGGAGGCCAGAACTAAAAGCAATTGAACATTTTTTGACAAATGTATAAACTGGCATTTGTTTACATTATCCATTTAACCTAACTGAACCTGAGGCAAGAATTGGCAAAAATGTTGGTATGTAGATATGCAAAGACGGTAGAGTCATTTCCTTGATAGTTCTAGGAATCCTGGGCGGCTGAAAATAAATGGACACTTAGACAGATTTTTATGCCAAGGATTAAAAAAACAACAACATGGATTTAGTTTAATCTGTATCACAATTGAAGGCACTAAGTTAACCCAATGTGAACCTTACCGATAAAGTCTGGGTTTAATCCCTTCCAAGGAACTGCTTATTTCAAAGACAAAAGCTGTTCAGGGCATTTCAATTCTAGCTGAATAACTTTCTGAAGTGTTTTGAATTGCAGAACAACAGAAATCCTGTACTAATTTGTTGTTTATGTGTGAGGGACGGGGTGCTTAAATATATAATAATAAGAACAAAGGCAGACTTTGCATTTGTAGAAACTGGACAGTTTGTCTGTTGATCCACTGGTTGTTGTCGTTAAAGAAAAAAAAAAATAAAAATAAAGATCAGACATTTCAGGCATATTTTATTATGGGCATATTTATGACTGTACATAAAAATGCACAATTTAAGCTTTACACAGTTCTATTTTGGGCTTTAAATGCCTGGTAACGTTGGAAAGCTAAAACTGTTAATAGTTATTATTAGGCTCACAGACCCCCTGCCTCTGCCAGCTCTTTTAGGTGATAATTGCCTCATAAAGACAAATACTTTCCTAAAGCAATAGCCGGAGCAAATCCCCCTCAAAAAATTCTTCTATGACCTTCTTTGTAAGAGCTGGGTGATTGGTTTTAATCAGGTTTAGCTGTGAATGGCAGGCCTGTTATGGCCATAACATTTGAGAGAGTAAAGTGTTCACTTCTCTGATAGAAATAAGATAATTAGTGTGCTGCAATGTTATGTGCGTGATAAAAAGCAGGAATTTTATGATGGTTGTGCTGCATGGCCTTTAAATATTTGGCATTGACATAATTTGTCACACAGTTGTAAATACATTTTGGTTTTGCTTAGGCAAATCTCACAACATAATTTAAGCATTGTGGATAAGTTATGTAGAGATGGTTGATTTTTAACAACTGTAGCATTTGTTTCTTATTACAGGCACTCATAAATTGCAAAATGTACACTATTATTATAATGATGAAAATCCAAAATAATGGGAACACAAAAAAAAGGCAAATGAACCAACAGAAAAAAAAAACATTTTGCAGAAAAAATATTCTGAAGTATTTCAAAAGATGATAAGACAAAGTTGATATATAGGGTTGTTTATTTTGCTAAAATGAGTCTTATAACAAAGTTACTGTAGTGTGATCTACAAGGGTATTAACAAATCTAGCTGAATTTATTAGCTTGGGACAATTTAAAATCTTTCTTTTATTTGTAATAGGGATACCTTTAAACAACAAAGGCACTATTTCAGAAGAACAACCAACATGTGAAGGTATTAGCTTTTAACAATACTGTCAAATTACTGATGCGTGTGTAAGTTGATAGTCTATTACACATGGACTGGTCGACGTCATGTTTTTGGAATTCCCAAATGAAACTCTAATAGGGTTATTGTCAATATGCTATTTGTTTTTGGCTGCCTTTAGTACACAACTCCATAAAGTTCATTAGGTGAATCTGTTGTGTGCCAAAACAAAAGGAAATGATTAGAAGTGCAGCGTGGCCTCTCATAACCTGTCAGCTCCCCATTATGCCCAAAGCTAGAAGAGACTACATTAGCCACTATAGTTGTAGAGAAAACAAAGTTATTGCTGTCTTCTTGTGAATTCTAATACAACAATCTGTTTTATAAAGGAAATGTACTTTTTAAGATTGAGCAGTTTTTTTCAAGATAGTCAAAAAAGCAGGTAGTTAAATTAAATGAGAACAAAAAAGTGTCAAGTTATTATCAGACATGCCACTCGTGCTCTGCAAAGTGTATATTTGAAAGTATTACTGTAATAAAAGCAACTGCTGCAGCTCATTTGTATGTTTATCATGAATAGAAGGTTTTTCTCAACACTTGCATTTTAACCTTTTTTTTGTCAACTGGATCTACCAGCAGTGTAGATCCAGTTGCTAAGTTACTCTATGCTGCTGCAGGTCAAAACTCCAGGCCCTCTAGAATTTTCGCTAGTTTCTTATAAAAAAATTGGGGATGATTAAATTATTTATTTATTGATATAATTTTTTTTTTTGTTATTCAACTGATTGATAGCTGCAGTGGACCCATGCTTACCTTCCAGTTCAGTTGTTTTCCCTCGTAGTCGTAAAGGCAACTTTTAGTTGCTTTACCCTGCTGATCAAGAAAACTCTGAAGCCACAAGTCGTTTGAGGGCGATCACCATAGCAACAACAGAACCACCAGAAAATAATTACTTATTATCTAGAGTAACAGAGTTTATTTATATTATCAGATGGACTTTCTTGTGAAGAAAACAAGAGTTTAACGGCCATTAAATAATCAGGGTTTTCTCATTGTGGTGTTGTGTTGAAGTTCACAGTGCTTTGATTGGCTGCTGCTCTCCATGAGCCCACCCCCAGCTCCTGATGGAGATGGTTCTTTCCTTGGTCCAATTTTTTGGTGCTAGGCTTCACCAGTGGAAACTCAAATTAACCAGCTTGTTTTTAAAGGGCCCAGCGATTAAAATGAATTGTTGCTCATTTTGCTTCCCACTTCACACCTACTTGCAAACATGTCTCATTGACCAGCTTCCTTGGAGGTTTAGAGGCATAATAGCTGTGGGTTAGCTCCAAACCAACAACTGCCATCTGAAGTAGATTATAAATGCCTAATATGTATTAAGCATATTAGGCAACTATTAAAGGAGTTTTCAGCAAGCCACAAAACACATTATAAATAAGATGTTCATGATAGAAGTATGTTTCAGGCTGAACCTGTCTTGGGTTCCATATACATTTTTTCTGATCATCTTGTTTACCTCGATAACTGCTCACAAAAATATTAAACAGTTCTTCTTTTTTTCAATAGTTCTTGTTGTGTGCTAAGCCACACTGGCACAAATCCCAGATTGTGGTGCTCTTAAGAGCTGACCACACACACATAGCTGAGAACACACAGTACATATTAAGACTTCCATCCATTTATTTTTTTTGCCAACTTGATTTTAACATGCAAATAATAATAATTAAAAAAAAAAAGAAGTTTGATCCATATTTGTCATTTCCACTTTTGTCTTGAATTTCTTCCTTTTGTGGTCACTTAGAGATAGGGAGCATTATTAAAATATGGTTTTGCACCACTGATACAAATCTACTTAGTGAAAGTCTGTTCGCTGGAGATGGAAAAGAAATGGTTCTTTTTTTCCTGCAGATTAAAACATCTAAACTTAGCCTCAAAACAAAAGGGAAGAAAAGCCTTATATTGTCTGGCAGGAGAACGACGGCTGCAAAATGAAATTGAGATTGCTTTTCATGACTTCATTATGCATTTTCAGGCTCTAATCAAGACTGTTTTTGTTCATGTTTCCCAAATTACACTGAGCCATTTATGCTTTTTACATATTTCTTTGCTTTGCATTATGATGCCTGATTGTACATGTAGATGTTTTCCATTGAACTTCCTAAAAATGTATGAGTTTACCAAAATCAATCAAGACAAGAAGAGATTTTGATTGTAGTGTTTGTTTATGAGTTGATGTTATCTGATTGGAGTAATTGTTTGCAGTGTGTAAAGTTGTTTTGTTTAGGCTTTCAGGACTCCTGAAAACTGGTTGTCTCAGCCTCCAGTCTGGAGTCTCTGGGATAAACTTTGATTCTTGTAAGATTGAAAACAAGAGGGCATTGTGCAATCCCCCCCCCCAAAGGAAAAAAAGGTGGTTGTGTAGTAACAATTTCAAATATGTATTTGGTTTTCCTAAAGAATTTTAGCTGCAACGCCTTTTAAGTTAATATGTTACAGCCTGGTAATGACTTTACAGTGCTTGGGATATTAAAAAATCGCATCATGTTGGTGGCCTTGTGTGCTGCAGCTGAGGAGACCCAAAGCGAGAGGCGGAGAAGATGATGTAATGCTGTTGGATTTGGGGAGATACCACCAAAGAAAAAGAAATAGCCGAGTAGTGGATTCAGTTATGATGTTCAACTCACATCACTGCTTTATGAGGGCTGTAATTAAAGATTGGCTTGTGGTGATGTGGTTTTGCTGCCACGAAATGCTTCATGTGTCTGACAGGCACCAAGATCAATGTGATGGACTTGAAATTTAATGGTCAGCTATACATAAGAGAATATCAGTTTTCCTTGTTTTGCTCAGATACACATTTAGTAAAAATGGAGTACAGCATCTTGCGAAAGGCTTCACATCCCTTCATCATGCTAAAACCATAAACTTAAAGAGTTTTATTGGGTTTTATGAGACACGCCAAAACAAAGTGGAACATAATTGTGAAATGCAAGAAAAGAATACATGCAGCATACATACACTTCTTCTTTCTTTATAATTGCAATACTTTTACTATTGTAGCTACAGGTCAGGTATACATCTACCAGCTTCGCATATCTAGAGGCTGAAATGTTCAGTTTCTGATAATTCTTTGCAAAGTAACTCCTGTCAGTCAGTTCCTCCTGACTGACAGGAGAGCTTCTGCAGACATCAATTCTTTAGTAGATTTAGGTCTGAGGCCATACTTTCAAAGATCCTCTGTCCTCTCAGATAGTTCCTAACTTAGCTTAAAATCCCTGCCCAAGAGTCTTGGCTTCAGAGTGATTCAGCAAATTGCTGAGAGCAACTTTGAGCGAGGAGAAAGAAATTCCTAGATTAGTGAGATGTGGTTGACCCTGTTGCTAGGTCCCTAGAAGTGATTGGCTTTTTTTCTTCTTCTACTGATTGTTTAACGGTGGTTGGCAAACAACTTAATGGCGCATTTATGCCATCAACTGGTAAAGAGTGTGGACCAATGTCACCACAAATAAAATAAAAAAAATTGTATCCTGTCATACAAATTACTCTCTTTTAAATGGAATATGAACTGGTAGCTTTTCCTTCTTGAGCCTTTCTGAAATATACCAATACTCACCCCAACCCCCAATCTTTGCAGAATCTTCCTCTCGACACTCTTAGGGTCATAAAAACTCCCTGAGTACTCCTCGCATTTTGTCATGTTAAGCATCTCTTAAGGCCTAAGATGCTGGTGGTCTTGGTTCTCATTATGCTGTTTTGGTCACTAATGTTCTCTAGCAAACCTCTGAACAGCTGAATTTATACTGAGATTGAATTACACACAGATGAGCCCTATTTACTAATTAAGTTACATCTGAAGTTAATTGTTAATACTGGATTGGGGCTTTGCAGCAGTTTTACTTCCGCTAAGCAATTATGGTCTACTTCGTAGTAGTTAATCTCATTAAATCCCAATAAAATACAATAATGTGTTGTTATGTAAGAAAATGTTAAGACATTTAATGTAATAGAAATTTCTAAGCACTGTACTAAGTCTACTTTATGTGTCTTAATAAAGAACAAATTTGAGTTACATGTTCCTCCTCTTGAGATTTAAAATGTCTATATTTTAAAATTTGGTTGAGAGAAGTTGTTCTTTATGGACAATAGGAAAGTAAGCTACATAAAAAATATTGGCTCCTCGTGATCTCAAACTAAAAAGTAGAAACTCTACAAACAAAATCTATATATGTTTATTTTTTAAATTGTTTTCCTGACTTGTTTATGCAATCTACAAAACAAATGATTAAATGCACCTGCTTGTTTCCACATTATACTAACATACCCAAAGCCAGTGTTTAGAACTCATATGAAGTAATTGGCCAGTCAAACAAAAATTTCTTCAAACAAAGATTTATGGCTGCACTCTGTTCAAAACTCCTATATTTGTCAAGATTCCCTAGGCTCAGATTGATATTTTTATTAAGCATGGGCATTCAAATATAAGCTTATAAATCAGATCAGAACTGCCATTTCTTGTACTCTTTGGCAACTGGGCATGAGCACCATGACACAGCTGGAAAGCAGCTAGGAAGATAATGCCAGAGTTTCCTCTGCCAAAACAGCCCGTTTGGATTATTAATTTAAATTTGTATCTTTGAAGACTTTTTTCAGTTGTGTCCAGACTTGCAGCACATAATAGTCGTATTCATTTTCATGCCCAAAGCTGAGAAGTAATAAAAAAAGCATGAAAGAAAGTGAGAACCAGATCAACTGAGAACAAAAGTGAAAGTTGCTGAAGATCAATGAAATTACATTTGCAATGTAGAAATCGGGGACCATTGCATAAAAGAATGGCCACGTAAAGAAAGTAGTGAACGCAAAGGTCTCCAACTGGAATGAGAGTACATAAGAAAAATATTTATATTAACATTTATCCGTTTATTGCAAAGCAACCCTTTGGTGGACATCTTCCATTAAGAAAGTGGAGTCTGGGGATTTACGATCAGGTCTCCAGTCTGTGGTGCCGAGGTCACTGAGTTGGTTAAAAAGCTCCTTGCTTGGATAAGATTCACCCAGAGTTCCTTAATGCTAAATGGGACTGTGTTGGTTGATGCAATTCTGAAACAGTGCAGCTTAAGTGTGACACAGAAGCCAGACCCAACAATCAAACAAATAATTTTGGCCTGATTTTGCTTGAATTTCAGGTTGGGTTCTGGTCAGCCTCTGGCCATGAATGCAAACTTTAGACTTGGGTGGCAAATAGGGAGGGTGCATGGAGTACACCCAGTCAATCTAAATTTATGTTGTCAATTTGAAGAAGGTGTTGGACCATGTCCCTTCGGGAATCCTTTTGAGGTGCTCCAGGCGTATGAAGTACTAGGACCCTCGATACAGGTCGTTAGGTCACTGTACGCCATAATTTGCTCCACATTGTCTGAATTTCATAGCGGTCAAGTACTGAAACTCAATTAAAATCACTTCAAGCTCAGAGAAAGTTTCTATTAATCTATGTATCTTTATTTTGCTTAATTCAATTTTAAAATCTGTAAATAATCTACAATCCTGGGGAGTTGTGATGACTTTAATCTGTATCACAGGAAATAATTACTGAAACATTTTTTAACTTCACATTTAAAACTTTTGCAGAAAAATCAAAGCATTTCTTGCTTCATAGTCACGAAGGTGCTGAGAGCTGATGTCCCCACTTCCTTTAGTTAAATATTTCTGATAAGGTTGCTGGATTTTATCAATTTATTTGATTGCAAGCTCTGTAAATCTCCTTTATATTCATCATGGGTTGCTGGGTATCAATGTTGAGTTTGCAAATAAAAATATAGAATTCTTGTTAGAATTTAAAGAATCAACTGCAGTGGAGGAAAAACTGGTAGATGACAAAATGCTGGGGGCTCTTAACCAGTAAAAAATGCTTACCGATCTTCTCCTCAGGTATAGGTAGCCTGAGCCTTTGGTTCAGGCTTCATCCATTAAGTCCTTCCTCCCTACCAGGGAAGTGTTCAGGGTAGATTTGTACTCTCTTTTGTCTGATTTGGCCCTGGTTCCAGCTGTAAAAACACAGGGGGGCAGAAAACCTGCAGTGAGAAAAACCATTTGATTTTCTTCTTGCATATCAACCAGATTGGGTGCCAATGATTTAGATAGTAGCCCACAACAATGCCACTTTTACGGATAGTCATTGTCATCATCAATGTCGGGCTAAATATTTTACCTTTTTAATTCGCAGTCAACAGTTTGGGACCTTGTACTGCTTTTATTAATATAATGACTTTCTACTACTGATTGTGCTACTACTACTACTACTATTCTCTATATACAACTTAAAAATAAGTTTTAACAAGTTTTTCTAACTTTTCTACCCCTTGGTAGCTGTGATGTCAGGTAAGATCAATTTTTTTTATGCTTTGTGGACTTTATCATTGTGGTGTGTGTGTATATCAAAGGGCGATTCCTGAGTATTGCCTCAGGAGTATGCTGAACATATCTATTACCAGATGTCTCGGAGCATCTCAACACTTAGTCAAGTCAGCTCTGTTTCTCATTAAAAGCTTAGCATATCAAATGATGTAAGCGCTGGCATCCGACGCAACATAACTTATCTTGTGTAAACTAAACAAACAGGTGGTGGGATTATGGCTGTCAAGTTTTATTTCTCACCTGTGCTTAGAGCTCACGAACACTAAATGCATTAACTCTATACATCATCCGGCCACACAAAAGAATAAAATTACGATTAGGCAAGCTTCCATTACACAACTTGGCAAAGCTCAGTATGTCTAACAGGTTTTTTTCCATACAGATCACAAATGGTGTGTGAAGATGTGTCTGAAATTAAATAACTTTGAAAAAGTTACATTTCGCTTTGAGTTATAATTGTGCTGACAAACATAATGCCAACACACCAGTGCGCAAAGGGTAAGGGTCTCTGTTGATGGTTATAGAAAAACCACTACTGACTGTCTAGTGGGCCACATTCACTTAACAGAGTTCCCTCCATGTTGGATGCTTTCATCTACACTTGCTGTGGTTTCTTGTGTTTTTCTAAAGCCCATAAAATAATAATTGGTTCTTTTTTTCCCCCCCAGCAGATATGGCTCAGATACTTTCAGCAATAGCTGAAAATTATATAAAGAGTTAATTGAAGGGTCTTTCTTCTAATGTGACTTGCTCATTTTTTCTGCTCCCTTCTCTAACTAGCGTCAGGCTGTCTGGGAGGCTGATCTGAAGTCTGCGAGAGGTGGGAGTTCTGTTGGGCAGACGGGGCTGCTGCTTGGCGACTCCCTCTTTTCCAAAGAACTGGAGAACATGGGCAAACAGCTTGCTGGTAGGCAGTGCGTGTGTGCATGTGCGTGTTTCTATGATGGACATGTTTTTGCAGTGTGTCTTTGTGCCTGCAGATCTTCAGTGCTTGTTTTAGGAGCTTCCAATGTAAATTATTTTCAAATATTCTTTTTTTTTTTTTTTTTTTTCCATTCATTTGTCATTTATTTCTAAAAGGGACAAGTGTTTCGTAAAACAAAAATACCAAAACATTTTTATGTCTATACAAATTTGCAATGCCTTCTCCCAGATGTCGTTTTAAAAACAGAATGACAACATTCTTTAAGGACAGATGATGTGAAGCAAAGCAAATTAACCACAATAAAGAAACAACTTCACTTTTTGTTTAAAATTTGCCCACAGCTTAATTTGGCTTATGCTGGTTGGAAAGTCCACATATTTATTACATAAGTTACACTGCCATGGGCTTAATGACAGGTCTAAAAATTTTGCCACAACTGCCACAGTTCTCACGTTATTTATACTCCGCATCTGCACAACTGCTACAATAACAACACTTTATCTCACACTTGTTACAAACAAACATGTCCCCCAGGTGAAGAGGTCCAGTTATTACTGTGCTTGTAGGTATCTGCTCACTTAGTGAATGAAACATCATTTTGAGATGTTTAGTTGATTATTTGAAAATAAATTTGTAAACCAAGACGGGGATGTAACCAAAAGGTAAATCCCCAGCCTTGACCCAGCAGGACACTGTGAACATGTTTTAATCAAATTTACTTGGCAGTGATGAGATCTGATAAGCTTCTGGTCAAAAGTTTTGCTGTTTGTTACCAAACACCTTAAAGCATAAAATGGAGAGAGTTCCAGTAAAGACTTGTTGCACTTCATTGTCACTTTTGTCTGATAAGTGGCAAAAAAAGGATAGATAATTTTATATCATGTAAGCTACTACAGCTCTGAAAATCAACTAAAAAGTTGCTGTTGCAAAAAAAAAAAATCTGTTTGATCTGCTGTTCCACACATGTACACATACTTTGGATTATTATTCATAGAATTTATGGGAGTATAGATTACAGCAAGGTAGAGTCTAGCCAAAGTATGTGTTACTTTTGGCCAAAGAAAGTGCTCCCATTGGTAAAAGCATTGCCTTACTTGAATCAAATCTTTTTTCCTTTTTTTTTTTTTTTTTTTTTTAACAAAAATGCTACAAGACAAAATAAAAATGTCACTCTCCACATGCTTAATATTTGTTTTAACTCCAGTGATGCCAGGTTGATTTAATGAAACTGTTGAACTGGTAGTAGCCTTTGCTATAGATTGACATATTCCATGAATGTTGAATTGTTGTGCAATTTGACCTATATTATTCATGGTATCCAGTTCTCATCTTTGATATGTATGACATCTAAGAGAGTTGGAGGCTGTTTTTTGTCACTATTTTATCACATATGTATTGGTTTATGAAACAGATTGTAGTCTGGAATGTAGGCTAGCGGGAAAGGCGCCACTTAGTGTCATGTGTCACACACTTGTTTGTTTTTTGCATGTCTTCTCACTCAGTTTGACAGCATCACACTATGTAAAGAGCCTGTACATATCGTCACATACGAGAATTATTTGAAGCATATTGGTTGAACAAAGTGAACTAAAGGTGTTTTTGTCCTCAGAGTAGCATATGTTTTTAAGATGACACAGAAACACAATGATTTCTGTTAATGCAGAGATTGCCAAAAGCTTTGTTTTCTATTTTTCATGTGTATTAACTATTCTGATCAAACTTTCTTAGCAAAGGCCTCATTCAAGATGTTTATGCAAAGTAATTTAAGTATTTCAACTTGTCTATACCAACTGTCTCATGACTGAGAAAGACAGTTTCTTTTTGTTAAATGCAAGCAAATTACTGTTCAGAAGAAACGTCAGATTGTCCTCTTTAGGTACAGAGCCACTGAATCACTGTTTGTTTAAAAAGCCACTAGACTGATTTATGTCTTTGTTTCATTGCAGCACATTATGAGAATATATGTTTTTTTTTTGTTTTTTTTTTTAAAACCTGTTTTACCTTTATTGCAGGCATGTGGATTTCACAGTTGTCAAATTACTTTGTTCACATAGAACCAGATTAATTTGGATATCTTTTGGAATATTAAGAAATAACATAACATTTTATATTTACTCAGAATTAGCTATAATGTTTTAGGTAAAGTTTAAATACATATTATTGGAAATCTTTTTTTTTATTGTTTGTTTTTTTTTTTAAATCTCATCGGAAAGTTTGTAAGACATGAAGTGGTGTTTTTACACAGAAAATAATCTGTCTGATTGCTCAGCAATGCTGTGGAAAAATCTCAAAAGACTCAAAAATCTTTTGAGTCTTTTGTTTCTTTTATTCAAGTGGTATTAATTACTTTTTAAGGTACTTTACATCTTTCAAATGTCTAATTTCCTTTTTCTTTTTTGCATTTTTAAACAATTGTTGACTTAGGAAATTTGCCAATTTATTGTGAGAAAAATAATATAGAGTGTAACTGAATAACAAAGTTTCTCATATAATCTCATGGTTTAATGGATGCGTGTGGAAGTTCTCTAATTGTACCGAAGTTGGATTATCTTTTTATTGTAAACTTTCCATTGTTGGGAAAGTATACTTTGTCTGTTTCTACTAAATTCAGTAGGTGGTGTTTTAATTTATCCAACAGGCTTTATTCTGCATAGTTGTAGGCCTGGAGGCAAGTATGTCGTTAGTGCTCTTGTTTATTTTCAGAGGAGGGACCCAATAATCCTTGCATGATTTCTGAATGGTTTTATAGCGTGCTGTGGCCGTGTACTCTCAGCACGTGCATCTGCTTCTTGATCAAAGGCTTTAATAGATTCGGTCTGTTTGTATTTCTTCTCGTCTCCTTCTCTGTCTTATTTTCCACTTTGCTTTCTTTCTCCGTCTCCTTAATCTGAAATTCAGATCACAACAATGCAAGCTTAATACCAGCTGTATTTTGATGTGTGTATTTTCCCACATCTTTGATCACCAGAAGCTGTCATTTTGCATCAGTTGCTGTAAAAGTAGAACTATGTTTGCTATACCACCAGCAGAGAATCTTAAAAAAGATGCTGCTTTTATTAGACTGCTCTTTTAATGTTAGGAAGTTTGTAGAGCTGGTTTACAATAAGATCATGACTCTTGTAACCGTTTATGGAAGGGAGGAAGATTTACGAAACAAAAACATGTGGTGTTATCATTAGAATTGTAAATATTCTTCAGTGTAACACATCGGCTTTACGGGAATGGACAGCTAACGAACATATCCTGTTTACAGTTGAATATAATAATCACATGAGAATTTATTAACACAGTGTAGGCGGTTAGCAACTCAAACTAGAAAGTCACACAGAAACTGTTTCTATTTGAACCCTGTAACATTTATTTCAATGTGACAAGAGGGTGTTTCCCTGGATTTAGGTTCGGTCTTACGGTCAGGAGCTGTGCAGGCGTGTCGGCTAATTAGAGTGCTGTTTTGAAGCTTAGATTAAATGCAACCAAAAGCTGATGTCATGGTACGATCTGAACTACCACACATTTAAAGATCCTAAAAATATTTTGCCCAAATAAAAAGGGTTATTTGCTACCTTATTTTTAATACAGTTTAAGTTACACTAACACAGGCTTGATGTCATGCAGATTATTGGGCCTATAAACTACATTGTAAAAGTTTACTTTTGTTTTTCTTTTAATCTTTCAGTTCAACAAATCTTTATAGTACTAGATCACAAAAAAGTTATTTGAATGCATGCTTTTATTTAGGTTTGTAAAATCCAATCATACCGTCAGTTTCAGATCCAGTTATATGGATTCAATCCAAATTACAATACTTTAGTTGAATTAAGTTGATCAGATGTCCCATTAACTGATGTCCCATTAACTGAGAATGGAGGTGGTGACAATGGAACCAAACCTTTCAATTTGAACAAAAAAAAAAAAAAATGGAAGCAGTGCTAGGAAATTTAAAAAACGACAGAGTCAATGGCTGTCTTGGAGACATGCAGACACATCCTAAACACTTGACCTCTTTAATACATGCTATGGAAAAACAACTTCAACAAAGTCCATTAAGATAATAGCAGCAATTGCTTTGTCATTGTCTCCGTCCAGAAAACAAAATACAGTAAACACAAAACAACTGAGCCAGGAATACTTTATATGGAAAAGAAAAACAAAGCAAGTACATAAAGTTAATTGCAGAAAAAACAAAGTAAATTATGCTCCCCAGGAAGCTGAGATGACTAAACCTAAAATTATCGGATCAAAGGTACATTCAATGAAAATGAAAAGCAAGGAGAATTCACATTTTCAGTTCATAGCAGACTCTGGGAAAGAAATAGCCATATGTAAACATCGAAGTTCTAAGCTAGCACTATGTTCTATGGATAATTAGATGAAAAATGACATAATTAATGGCAGCAAAAATCTCTTTCAATTATATTATTTCTAGGACACGGGCACATTCCAAATATGGAAGACAAATGAGAAAAGTTCATAAGATTAAACTCAACCGTATCTCCATAAGGCCTACCTTACACTGAAAACCCATCTAAAGTTAAAAATGTAAACATATTGTCAAATAAAAATGTAGATGAACCCTAAAAACGGTGTGGAAAACATCTGTAAACAAAGTTTTTTTCCACCCTAAGTTTAATGATGGGTAGCACTGCAGACATCTTCTGCTTTGCATACTAAATGGACATTTGTCAGTGAGCAGCAACATGTGGTTCATATTAACTTGTGGAAAATGTTGTTTGCATGGGAGCAAAAGCACCATTCACTCAAAAACAAGGAAGTCGAGGTTTATGGAATACTTGTCATGCTTCCTTTTGTTATTTACTTGACGCCACACATACACAGTTTAGGACTCGCTCCTGATGACTCACTTGTGAAATTATGCCTTGCACATGATAACTCCCAGACAGTTTTGTTGAAGACAAGATTGCCAACATTTGTATCAGAAACATAACAAATAAGGGGAAAAAAAGAGCCAGATTTTGATCCCACAAGTTGGCAGAATCTGGTCTTTCACAAACAAAAATAGTTTCTAAAACTAGCAGAGAGGCAAAAAAAATTAGTTTTTGTCATGAAAGGGTAGAAAAACTTCTTGCATTCTGTGCTCGCTGTACCTCAACTTGGGAGTTTTTTTTTTATTAAGGGGAAGCTGAATTTACCACAGTTTACAAGATCTATAAATATTGTCATCCATTACCCAGAAGAAGGATGAAAATAAGCAAGTCTCGCCCTCTTTAATGCTCAGGAAAATTTGTGAATCATCTGTCCAGTGGGACGTAGACCTGTGTTTTTTGTTGTTTTTTTTTCCCCTTCTGAGTTATGATCAAAAGCAGGGGTGACGTTATGATGGAATCTTGGAAGATAATTTGATAGTGATCTGGGATTTGTACAGAGTATTACAGGCACTGTCACGAAGACCTGCAAACTGAGTCCAAATGTCAGTTACATTTGTGGAAAAAAGATTTGAAAACAGAAAAAGCGATAAGAAAAATCTTTATAAAAGTTCTACATGGGATAAATTATATGTATTAATCCAGCTTGTCATGAATGGGTGGATAAAATAAGCCAAGATGTTGTATCCTATAGCACTGATATCTACTTTAAATTAAATGATTTGAATAAATCTGTTATTTACCAGAAATCTGTTTTAAATGATTAAATCTTTTAAGCAAATTCATGAATACACATTAACAGAAGAAAGGAGGTTTTGTGTATTTCTTAAAATGAATTTGTAGTCATTAAAATTGTTCCACTTCAAATAAAAAAACTATGCAAATAAACCACTGAGATCTAATGATTATCAGAAATTAAGTTAATCATCTCACTTAGTCTCCAAGAACCGCAAATTAGAAGTGAAAGAAACACAAACTAGAAAAAACAATCTTCAATTTTTCTTCATTGGAGTGAGAAATTAGTAATGCAATAGGGGAAAAAAAGTCTTGCTTGAATTTTAGTCCTGAACAGCTAAGTGGCTGATGAAAGAAAAACATTAATTGTAGCAAAATCTACACAGATGAGGAAAACAAACAAAGAAATAATGCAGTAAATCAGTCCTGGTTCTCACTCAAGCAAACCTCCATCCAATTCTATTCATCCGAGTCTCAGAGCTCAAGTGCCTTGGGGCGCTGGCATCTCGGAGACCAATCATTAGGCCCTCATCAGAGTCAGAGCCAATCAGAGTCAGACTTTTAGGAAACGTATTGCCAAGCTAAGTTGAAAGACAATCAAAAAAAGGGATTTTTTTTTTTTTTTTCTGTATTCTTTGCACTTCAGAGAGATTCAAGAATCCAAGTAATCAATCATCTGCTTCCACGTTTAAGGTTTCAGACCTACAACCATTTTATTGAATGATTTCATGTTTTTTTTTTTTTTCATATTTATGATTAAATATTCTTAAATTAATAATGGATTATTTTAAAAATTTATCTGAAACTAATGAATCTAATGACTTTAGTTGCTCTCTGACATATTGACACTCAGATCAATCTCTAAAGGATGATGAACACAGAAATGTTGACATTTTGAGGTTTCAGTATGCTGTTTGTGGAAAAGGGATTATAGCTAATCAATAGGTTGGTCAAAGGTATTTTGAGAGTGTTTAGAAAAATGTAGTTAAATGACATTAAAGGTGAGGCTTGTGGTGCTCATACACATCATAATTAAGACGTTAAAATATTATGTGCTTTGGTAGGTTTTTTGAAGACATCTTCAACATAAGACATTTAGTTATTTTTTTCTGTCATCTTGTAGATTTTTTTTTTATACATTTTCTTTTGATCACTATTTGTAATGAAACATCTCCCCTTTACGTTTAAATGAGAACCTTGAAATTGAAACTCCTTTTATTTTTCAGAGGTTGAGAAAGACCTGGCCAAACTGGCAGAAGTAGGAAAGATGACCAGTCGGAGCACCAACAATCCACATGGAAGTCTACTCCACACCCCACTACGGCATCGAACATTACCAGACACTCTTCCTCTCACCAGCCTCATCTCCAGGCCTCAGTCTCCAGCTGGTGGCCTCTCAGCCAAGTCCTGTGGCATCGGCCTCCCCTTGCTGAGTCCCAAACCCACCTCCCTATCCATGTCCATGTCAATGGGCAGGACCCCCAGCAACCCTGGTAGCAGAACTCAAACCCCCAGAACACCCAGCAGACCCCTGACCCCGAACAGCTTATTGACACGCTCCTCCTTTAACCCCGGCGCTCATAAAGAAGTAACATTCCGGAGGTCAAGGAGCCGACCTGTGACACCTACAAGTCAGCCACCACTTCCTCGACCGCTGCTCACCCCTCCGGGACTAAGTACCACAGACAGCCTTGGTGCCAGCCTTCGGGCGTATCTGTCTGAGGTAAGACAGCAGCAGATTAACATTTTGATTTTGAAGCACACTGATATCAATGTTTATGCATATCTTTTACTACAAATGTCCAAGAAACGGGTAATTGTGTTAAGCTATATGTTGTCCTCTCTTTTATAAACATTGAAAAGTCAAGTTAATCATTTATATACTGGAAACAAATCCCAAAGGAATCCCACTGGCTATACATCATGTCTTTACTTGCATAAGCACTGCTGTGGTTTTATACTATAGACCGGTGGTGCCCAAAGTCGGCCCTCCAGGATCGACTTTGGGCACCACCGGTCTATAGTTCTTTCCCTGGCTTAACGCATCTGGATCCAATGATGGCTCATTAGAAGGCCTAAGGAGAACATTGACATGCTGAAAATGTTGTAACTACCACCAGGAAGAGAACTAAAACATGCAGGATGCCGGCCCTCGAGGACCGACTTTGGGCACCTTTGCATAGACAATCTCAAAGTAACACATAGTTGTGAAATGTAAGAAAAAACATGTTTTTTTCACAAGTGTCTTTTAAAGTGTGGTATGCATTTGTGTTCAGTCAGTACTTTGTAGAAGTAACTTTTTCTTTACTTGCATTTTCATAGTGTATCTACTAACTTTGCCCATCTAGAAACAGAAGGTTTTGCCTTTTCTTCTGTACAAACACCTCAAACTCAGGAAGCTAACATAGAGAACATCTCTTAACATATAGCCTTGGCTGTGTGTCAAGCACATTGTCCTACTGGATGTTGAACCTCTGCCCCATTATTTTGTGGGGAATCTTAACAAATTTTCTTCCAGAACTGCCCTGTATTTACCTCTATCCATCTTCTTATGAACTTAACCAGCTTTTTGTATCTGTTGAAGGAAAGTATCCCCACATGGTGATGTTGCCAGCTCCTTGTTTCACTGAAGGGGTTATTTGTTTGATGTGATGTACAGTTGTCCCTTACTTCCATTTTTTTAACGATGAATTCAACAGCGCTCTGCGAGATGTTCAAAGCTTGAGATATTGATTTATATCCTAATTCTGGCTTAAAGCTTCTCCACACCTTCAGTCCTTAAACTTTGTTCTGCAGCCCTATTTCTTCATGGTGCAGTTCATTATAACATCTGAATTTAGTTTGCAATTAGTTGAAGTAAATCTTCTTAAAGGGGTTGTGAGAGTAAAATAGGGTTAAACACAAATGCACAGCAATTTTTTTAGACATTTGTTTCTTGGAAAAAAAAAAAAAGGTAATCTCAGTAATCCATTGAAGTTCCTGGTTGTATCGTGACAAAATGTGAGAAAAAAATAAAAAATTAAACACTTGCACAAAACATTATAAATGTAAATTCTTGTTTGACAGACAGGATAATCCCTGGGTTTCCACAGGAATTTCGTGGAAATAATCATCACAAGACTCCAGAAAGTATAGGCTAGGCAAACAAAATGTCCACAAACACAAGGACCACAAATTGTTATTTTTGCACTTAGTTTTTGTATATTTTCTTAACCTTTAGACAGAGGCGGTCTAGCTGTTTACTTCTGCCTCTTTAGCAATCCTTGTGTCTGTCTGTTGTGAGTAGATCCATGTGTGCACCATAGATACTGCAGAAAAGCACATCTTCTCTAGACAGCAAATAAAATCAGTGTTTAAATTGAAAATCAGTTTGTATACATCTGTGCAAAAAAAAAAAAAAAAAAAAGATACATTTTACACATGCTGTTTAATACACAGGATGCAGCTATTGGTCATGGCTTAAAAATATTTTCTACTTCAAAGCTATGGAACACCAAGAGTGAGAAGCTTGGGAGAATTTACAGAGACGGATTATGACTGAGTACGTGCACAAGGCAAAAACGTGCACACTCTTCGTGTGGGGTTTCATGCAGAGCCGTGGAGGTCTGTACAGTAGGATGTCATTTCATTGTGGAAAAATGAGCCCTGGCATTAAAGAGGTGTTTTCAGAGGGATTTCTTTCTTATTTTCCTTTCATGATCTACTTAACAGGAGCCCTGTTAAATACGAGCCCTTTTTTGAAGGCTTTCCTAATGACGGGCAGGGGTTTTACAGTCCCTTTGTATGCAGTTTGACAGTTACGCCACTTGACACTTAGTGACATTATCCAAAACATTATTCCAGCGTGCCCAGTCTGTTTTTATTGGGGCCACCTGTTCACGTGTAAGACTAAATCCTTTAAACGAAGGCCTGGTTAGAAACTGAGAAGAGGCTGAAACCCTATACAGTAGGAATGAAAAGCGGTCATATTTTCTTTTTTAAGTTATTATTAGTTCAAAGCATTTTAATAAATGAATTTGACAATTTTTTTTAAACAAATATCTGAAATAATTTGTTACTCTGGTTTCCAACAACTAGCCAAGAACCTTACTTTTAGATAATTGGCCTTTCTAAATTTCCCTTAAGTTTGCGTGTGTGTGTGTGTGTGTGGGGGGCGGGAGTTGTAGGGGTGTGTGGCTGTTTGTCCTGTGTGTCTCTGTGTTGTCCTATGATGAAGTGGTGACCTGTGCTGCCACTCACCTAATGATCGCTGGAGATGGATACTATCCTCCCCCAGAAAAATTGGGTATAAATAATGGGTGGATATTTAAAAAAAGTATATTTTGATATGCAAGTTTTTATTTTTTTATTTTTTTAAATGCAATAAATACATTTTTCATTACACCTTTTTTTGTTTCTATTTAGAGATGCCCAGGTCATTTTTGAAACAAAGTTCTTTGTTGCATGAAAGTTATTTTGAATCTGAATAGATGCTTTTAGGCTTAATTCCTCAAGAGCTGCACCTTTTCGCGCTTCTTTGTAGTAAACCCATTCTACAGAGAAATGTGTAGCTTGCAGGGCTGCAAATCAATATCATTGATTCAAAAGTTGACACTGGCTCTGCAAATGGAGACAAATCTGGCCGGGGCTTCCTGTGGCAGAACCGATTAAAGCCACACCTGCAGAGAATGAGCTTAAAAGATTGTAAATACCCTGCTTGGTCCAATTGGTGTCGTTTTCAGCTGCAACATTCAAATAGTAGGGTCAGAATTTGTCAACAAAAACATGACCGCATTAATCCATCCTGTCGTCCACCATTGTTTTGGCTGCTTATGGTATAATTTTGTCCCTTTACAACCACAATGCACCCATCTTTGGATGGTTATTTCCAGCAGGATGATGCCTCATATCATAAGACCCAGTTTCTATGCTACTGATACTGATATCTTGTTAGACGCAGAGAATTACAACAATTCTGAACCAGAAAAGGGATTCAATCAAGTACTAGCAAGGCTTACTTGATACAAAAGTGCATGCTTGTATTGTACTGGCATACAGAAACGTGAGAAAAGTGTACTGTGACTTGAGGTGTCATAGAAACATTACCGTTCAGGTTTTGTGTTGACGCAGCAGCACAGACAGATGATTTTGTAGTTCCCTTAATTAAGTCCTTTAGATTCTGAATGCACAAAGCAGCTTCAGACCATCAAACCACCACCACCGTGCTTGGCTGTTTTTATTTTCCTAAACCGCTGTTGGTTTCAAAAGCTGAATATTTGGGTTTTTTCTTCTAATTTTTAATGTTCTGTAGACTAACTTGTGTTTTTCTCATTGTTCAGAGAAACAATGAAAGCCAGAATCCAAACCATTTCCTCCTTGAATGAAATTTTTGCGCAGTCTGTTTCTCATTGATTAACACTTCCCTTTTGTTGGCTTGTCTTTACATTTTATACTTAATCTCAGCTGTTTTTGAAACTACGTTTTAGGCCTTACGTTTACATTTTAATGATTACTAAAGCCATAAATCTGTCTGACCTTAATTATGGCTTTCAACGTGTGGCCTGACAAACTGAGATACTTTGGCTAATAACAGTCTCTCTCCTAGCATCCATATTTCTGTCTCTCATCAGTTCTCCAGCATTATGTCCTTTTTTTCTATTTCAGGATGAGTTTTACCAGCAGCTTCAGGCCATCAGACAGCCCTGGCATATTCCCAGTGACACAGACAGTGACATCATGGACCCTCCTGAACAGGATAAAAGTGAGTTGCCTACCTTCTTTTTTTTTTCTTTTCTTTTTTTTAACTTCTCTCTACATTCAGGTGCTTGTATGATGATCAAGGTTTCTGTTCCAAAAGGAAGCAGTTATTCACAAGTTTGCTCAATTTTTGTCTCCCTTGTGAATCTGCATTTCACAAATCTGCTCCCATAATGACTTTACCTTCCTGCAGCTCTTTTATTTTTATCTTGAAATGTGAGGTATATTTCACCATGTCACTTTACCCCAATAAATTAACACTGCATTAAGGTAGCAAAACAAAATTACCCATTGTAAATTTTTAGCTGGAACATGAGCAGAATACTTCCATATTTCACTGTTGGAGATTCTAATAAGGGATGGAAGGTTTTCATGTGAAATTTCCTGTTTTGGCCTCATTGGTGGCATGTCTGTATCAAGATGTAGTCAGTCCTCCTGAATGATTGTTGTCGAACATCATAAATCGTTCATAGTAAAGCTTTGGCTGCAGCACAACAAACCCAAATCCATTAGCTTCGACTGAGGTCTGCCCCCTCCTCTGACATTCTGGTTCGTAAATCATACAGATGCATGAGGCCTTATGGTCCAATAGTCAGGGCCTCAACAGAGGGAAACTAAGTACTTCTCAGTTCTCTGTGATCCAACCAGAGCTGTCAGGTTTGTGCTTGTTTTAGCGCTGGTTAATGTTTAGCTAAACATCTCTGATCCTTTGAGATATGGGTAAGAATTTATAGCCTGGACCCTCTCTCAATGAAAAATGATATATTTCATCATTATTTAAGGTCTTGCTCCAGAGCTTATTTCTGGAAGAGAACAGATTTATTTGAGCAAACAAAAAACACATGGAGAGGAATGTTTTAGAGCCTTAGTGCTGAGTCTGACAGTGCAACACCTGCCCAAGTAGGGGATCTAAAGCAAAGGCCTTAATGACTTTAAAGCCAGATGGGTTTTCTACTTAATTGCTAAACAATTATATATGACACTACTGCAAGTTAAAGATATTGTAACTATATTAATTGTGCCATCAAACACTCTGAGCCTACAGTGCCTTGCTAAAGTTTTTTCACCCCTTGACGTTTTTCACCTAAAGGCCAGAAATTTCAGTGTATTTACTAGGATTGTATGCGATTCACCAACAAAAAAATTTAGAGGCAGAATAATAACAAAATTTTGATGTTGCTATTGGCCTTCATTTACAGCAACCTGACAAGAAAATAGGTAGAGATTGAAGGAGAAGCATTTACCAAATGCCTTAGGCCGGGAGTCAAACATCTGGATGGTTGCATCAAAGACTAACTCCTTAATGCCTAAATCTACATAGAAAACTAATCAAGATTTTGTTTTTAAGCAGAAACTAAATTAAGTAGAAATTGTTCACTTGACTATTGCCAATATCACAGGTACAAACTTTGGGTGTTAGCAACAACAAGAATAATTTTTCATATTGCAGCTGTATTATTTTAAATATTTCAGTGCCGGGTATGCAGATTATGGTTATTGATATTGGTGTCGTTGAAATAATTGTTGAAATAAGTGTTTTGAATAAGTTTTCATACTGCAATGCAGAGCACCCCTGGTATTTCCAGGGGTAATGGACCACATCTTCACAGAAGCAGCTAAAATCCACAAATATGTGAGACCTCAAACACTTTTAACTGCTTATTTAATGTTTACTGATAATGTCTACAGTTTTCCTTATTTCCACTTTTGGGGATTCAGCCTGTTGGCACAAAGGGAAATACATGCCGTTCCTGGATTGGCTGTTCTTTAAGAGCCCGTCGAGTAGCATTGCACCAAAATATTTCAGGTTCCCAGGCTGCGTTCCTTTTCGAATATTCCAGATATCCTTTATTCAAAAATCTGTGAATAGAGGGGTTTTGGAGTTATGCTCCACAGAAAAATCCACAAATACCGAACAGCAAATATCCGGGGCTCCATTGTATTGCAACCAGATAGAGTTCCTGTGCTGACCCATTAACAAATTCTCCCACCTAAGCTGTGGATCACTCCAGCTTCTCCAGATTTACCATTAGCCTCTTGGCTGCCTCTCTGGATAATAAGCCTGTCGGCTTAGGAGGACGGTCATGTCTTGGTAGGTTTTGCAGATGTGCTAAACTCTTTCCATTTTCAGATGATGGATTGAACAGTGCCCTTTGAGATCTTCAAAGCTTGAGATATTGCTTCATAACCTAATTCTAATTTAAATGTCTCCACATGTTTAGTTTTGTCTTTCTCTTGTGGTCTTCATGGTTTTCATGATGCCATTTGTGACGCGCCACAGTAAAACCAGGGACAAGTTGCTCGAGCAGAAATGAAGAAGAAGAAAAAAATTGTTAGATCATTAGTATTTTAATTTATGGAAAGATGACTCTGCTTTCTTTGTGTTTCAACAACAATACCTAGATATCAGGAAACCACCTTTTCCACAGATGTTGAAAAACTGCTTTAGTTTATATTAAAGTGTTAAACTTAAGTATTGTTTGTAGTTTTATCTTCTAGAGTATATCAACATGGGATTCACTCTTTCTGGAGTTAAATATCCAGGTTCATGCTGTGACCTGAAGGCAAGAGAGAAAAACATCATTTTCCAAGAAAGTTGTAATTGTTGTGTTTCCGGCAAATATACTAGTCGAAGTCATGAAGAAAGCACCCATGTTTAAATTGCAGTTTAGAAGGTTTTAAAATGGTAAGCTTTGTGCTTAAAGTAAGCTTGTGTGTAGAGTAAATCTGAACTGTTTCTTGGTGTGGGGGAAACTCCCAGCTGTTTAACATACTGGGCTTTATTGGCTGTTCACAGGCTTTTGTCATTGGTTTTGGCCAATAAGATGAAAGACTGAAAGAAACGCATGGTTAATTTGCACAGCCAAGACATCACCCTATCCCACATTGAAAAAGAGACCCTAGCTCAGGTGCATTCATAGGTCCAGGACAAATTCTTATCTATATTTGGCCATGAGCCAGTGCAGATAACTTGTTCTGTCATGATAAATGCTACAACATGCTTCCTTTGCTGCAACATGCTATTTTGTTGATTTTGCCAAAATATCTTCTTCATATATTTTTTATTTTATTTCTGTTTTACATTATCAGAAGGCTTAGAATCAACATGTTCTGAATGTCAATGGATGCTGCACTAGTATCTTGTATGCTGCAATGCAAAGCATTATATTCCCTCCAAATCACAAGTTCACACTACTTTTTGTATCTGTTGCATAAAATCTCAACAAAATACAAAATAGTTTGTGGTTGTAATGTGACAAAGTCTGAAAAAGTACTTTTGTTAGGTGCTGTATCCCAGATTTAAAGTGGAAAATCTTTGTTATAAATTTACACAGTACTTGGGGTTAGTCAAAACGTTTATCTTTTTCACATTTGCAATTTAATTCATTCCGTATTTCCTTTTTTTCTCCAGAGGAAATTACAACCAGTGTAAATTTCAAAACCAACCTTAACAGTCATCTAACATGCTTGTCAGCACCTCTTGTGCTGGACCAGTGTTCTGCATCGTTGCTTGGATTTTTTTAAGCCATTAGCCAGACCACCATCTCCACATTTACGTTGTCTCATGACTTTGGTTTGTTAATGAATGAGTCCAAAAAAATGATGTATGCACGAAATAAGAATTGTCCTTGAATTAAGTGTAACTATGTTTTTACAGTAAACAAAGATCAGTTACTCAAACTGAAAATTAACTGCATGTGGGACTCGCAACGACAGCTTTCACTGACGTTATGACACAAGAATTCTAGCCAAAGGAAAGATCAAGCAGGCAAGTGGTTGTCACATGGAAATACAACCCCTCTGACAAGTTTCTCTGGAGGGTCGTTGTTTTGCCAAATGCGTATCTTGCACAATAAATGGATAGGTTTTCCTAATAGCCCCTGGGGGCCTGCTCTGAGCCCTTGGCAGTGATAGTGGCATATTGAGAAAGGATTGAATTAGATGTGGCTCAGAATGTCAGAGAGAAACCCAGCAGCCACAAGTCGTGACAAAGCACCTTATGGCGTGAGAGAAGCCTCGTAGGACTGTTCGCTCAAATCTGGTTTGTATGTCTTTGTGAGAGTGCATGAGAAGGATGTTATTGGTCAGGGGGAAACAAGAAAATTGTCTTCAGAGGACACATTCAACCCTTTAATCAGATTCTTTAGTGTTTTCCAGAGCAAGTTTTATGCTTCGATGGGTTGTGACACCCGTAACTGAAAGCTTTATGTTCAGTTTTCTGAGTTGGATTCATTACCACCAACTGTTAGTTGGTTGGTCAGACTTTCTTGTAATCTTTTAAGGTGATGACAATGAAAAGATAAAAGGCATTTGATGTTGTTGAGGAAAATGTTTCATTCTGATGCTGCTATGCTGGTCATTTCTTCTGTGTGACTCATTGCATATCCTTTAAGGCAGCATCAGACAAGGCAACCCCTTTCTGTCCTTCAGTTGATAGCAGATATTCTATATAGCTTCTGCTATGAATTTTCTTTTCATGCCAATATTGTAAGGCAAGATGATTGATGTTGTCATTTGTGTCTGGCGTTTCCTTCCCTCTTTAAAATAAAATATACAAAATCATATAAAAAATAAGACCCATAACTAGGACACAGGAGGATATATCATAGTTTTATATGATGTATAAAACTATAGATGAGATAAAACGATGTATTGATGTAAGCTTTGAGTTTAAAGCTGGTGAGCTTTTGAACTCAAAAACTAAAACATGGTAGCTTTTGAGTTTTTAAAATAATGCTAATGAACAAAGTAACATAAAAATGAAATCTTTTGTTGTCTATATTTTATTTGGAAATACTTTCAAATACTGAACATCAATATCTTATAGCAACAAATGAAACAACTTTTGATTGGTTTATTGTAGAAAGAGAGGACAATGTTTGTCTTTCCTTATGCTATTTTCTCATTGAACATCACTTCATATCATTAGTGCGTTTAAACTTTTCACAAAGAATCCCTGCTGACGTGTCCAAATTGAGACCTCCATAGTTGTGGAAAATCCACAGTTATTTCCTGTTGTTCTACAAACTTCCACAATGTTATGACCGCATATCCCACGTTACACGTGAAAGTTGCTCGTTTTTTCTCACTAGCTATGTGTGAAACCTGCTATTTCCCGCACATCAGTAAAAATACCTTGGATGACACGCACAGTGAAAATATTTTTTTTGTTCGTTTTTATTGGCCTCTTGAGATCCTGCATAGTCTTCATTATTTATTGCATTCACAAGTGGTTTGTGTTACTTTATTTGCCTGTTATCAGAAACAGGTTTGCTGGAGATGTAGCGGTGTTGGTTGCTTGAGGTTAAACATCATTAAAGTCCTTGAGAGAAACACACACAATCTCTGCTCTGTATACCCTAATTGCATATTTGTTAAGCCTATATTCTTGGCAACAAATTACAGATGTGTATGCTTCTGCCAATTTTAATTTTCTATTCTTTTAGCCACCCGTTCACACTAACACCATGTCATGACATTAAAAATCCACCAGGAAGGAGCTGATCTCTGCAGGTCTTTTGAGGTGCATCAAGAACAGTTTGAATTCACTGTAATTCAATAAAATATTTTTGTCCCCAATATAGCATGATAATTCCTAACAGTTTTAAGCATAAATTAAAACTTCTAATGGCAAAATGATGATGACTTATTATGGTACCTGCATATAGTTGTCCCATATAGGGTGCTACTTATAGAAAACTGGTAGCTGGAGTGGCTGTTTGTTGGTGAAATCTACCCCACAAGCACCAGATTAGTCATCTGAAAGTTTTAAGAAGGATTTGACTTTTTCGAAGGTCGCAGCCTGGTCCTGTCCACTCTGCACTGGCAGCTCTCCAAGTAGCTTGTTATAGCCTTCTTGGCACCACAGCTACTACATTAGCTTATCTCCAAACAGTTGAAATGAACAATCATGATCCCCAAAACAGTAAATACCTTGAAAGTGAGTGTATGCTGGTTAAATGAAAGAAGTCAACTTTTTTATAAATACTCAAAATCAATCTCTACTTTAATTTCAGTATGGGGAGAAAGGTAAAATTTTGTCCACACACTAGTTTTCTCAGAAAATCACGACGTGACGTCATTAGTACACTGAAACAGAATTGCAGCAGATTTGTCCAAAGTAAAGTTGTGGAGCTTTCAGGCTACTGTTGAAACGCTACTGTATTTGTTGCATTCTCAAAGCAAACTAAAGTGTAAAAAAGCACAAACAGCAGCTCGTAGATTTATAATAGTTGTTTTGCAGAGTTAAAAAAAACACTCTTTGTGTGCATGATGCTTTTTGACTGAAGTTATAGAGAGATAATTTCAAAAGAATCGCCTCATCTGCATGCTGTCATGCTATTGAGAAACAACGGGAGTGCATACTCTTCCACATCAATGCTGAAACTGATGGTTGAGGGCAAAAAAAATCATCCCATATTTACAAAGAGTTTTGATAGTTGGTAAGGAAACACCTTGGTGCAAATGTGTTGCTTGTGGAAGAAGCATTGTGATAGGATGGACAGGTAAGAAGAAGTAAAAATATAAATAAAAAAGCAACATTTTGGCCAGTATCAAGATATTGGCCAAATATCTTGATATTGGCCAATATCATGCTTGGCGTCACATAGGAATTTATCCGACATTTAAATTGTCATGGAGGTTCTGAGGACACTGAAGCAGTATTAATCTGGTGTAAAGAGGATTTTACAATTGGCAGGAGGACACTCCTGATATCCTTAAACAATTATTTTGTGTGGAAAAAAATTTTGAAAGGTACAGCTAAAGCAAACAAGTCATTTAATTCTTTCTTTTAAGGTGATATGACTTTTCTCGCATTTCTCTCAGGAAAGTGACAAGATTATATTTTCTTCACACTTTTAGCTATTCCTAAACATAAATGAACTCTGGTGACCCGATGTGTATTTTTTTCCTATAGGTAGTTCAAGGGATACCAACAAAAGATCCGTGTTTTCAGGTAAGAATCTTTGTTGTTGATTGAGGAACTACAGCCTAAAATCTGAAGAGTCACTCTCACATCTAAAAGTGTGTAATTAGAACTACAAAAAGACAACCAGTGCTTAATATAAGCTACCGTCTTAAAATGAGAGCCTCTGCGTCTTTACATGACCTCATTTGTAGAGCCACATGTTATCCAAATAACTACAGATGGTTGACTTGCCATCCTCCACCTTCATTTATGGCCCAGTGGAATACCGTCACAGGCTAAATGGAGGACACAGAAGCTCTCGAGCGCGATTGGCCAAGGCCGCCTGTGTGTGGAGCCGGGAACGATGATGCTCAGTTCCATTAAGTCACTTTGGTTCTGAGTTTACACGCGACAGACAGCGTCGACTCCCAGCATCAACATTTGGGAGAAGGAGAAAGTCTGTCTGGTTTGAGGTTGTCTGTGGCTCCCCTTCTTGTGGCTTCAGAGGTGCCCACAGTTCCCAGTGTGAGTGTGCCAGTCTGGAGAGAGATCAGAGAGCTGGCTGCTGCTGTTTTGCTGCTGCTGCTGCTGCTGCTGCTGCTGCTGCCGCTGCTGCTACTTGGCTATCAGAGACGCCAGAAGATTGCCACAGCAACCAAACTCAAAGCTCAGTGCAGTCCCAGAACTCTCCCATATTGTAAAATCTGGAGTCTGGAACCTCCTCTGAACTGCCTCATTTTCCACCTCACATTTTTCTATTCAAATATTAAATACCTCTTTTATGATAATTACCTCAGTTTCTTGTTACTAATGTTGACTAAATGTGGCTCATTCAAGTTTCCAGGAAACTGATGTTTTTCTCTTCTGTTTTTTTTACAGGCCTATAGTGATGAAAACCAGAAGACTTGATCCAATCAAACAATTATGCAAAACACTGGATATTTTGAATAACAGTTCAAAGATAATTATTTTTGTAAAGCATATGAATGAATATAACAAAAAAGATTGTATACTTTTTTCACCCTGTTTCATAAACATTGTACTGTAACTGAATGATCAACTAAGAAAATCTTACTTGAAACTACGGAATATGCTGTTTATTTTTGTTTGCATTGAAGCATGATATTGAACTTGTGTATAGAGACAAGTAACAAGAAGCATTTCGTTCCTAATGGACTCCTTTTTTAGACCTAGTGCAGATTTACACTATCAGGACAGCACACCCATTTAATGAAAGTGTTTATCGACATGGACTGTTAAAAGAATTTGAGGTAACATTTTATTTGACGGGTTGTGAATAAGACTGTCATGACACCGTCATAAACATGACATAACACCTGTCATGAACATGAGTAAGTATTCATGAATATTTATGACCGTTGTCATAAAGTGTCATTCGGTAAATCATGACACTTTTAATACAAAGTTGACATTATTCAAAATGTCTTTGTTATGACAACTTGTCATTAACCAAGAAATCATGATCTGACATAAATTTGTTATAAAAGTATTACTGATTACACTTTAAAAATTATGTAGCTTTATGTTATTAAAGCTAAAGTTTAATCAGTAATACT
>CAEGAE010016259.1:0-36215 GCA_903067095.1 Girardinus metallicus
ATGTTGCATGACTTTGTGTTTTTGTGTTTGTTATGATGTAAAGCACTTTGAAACGCCTTGCTGCTGAAATGTGCTATACAAACAAAATTTGATTTGATTTGATTTTGATTTAATATTCTTGAGTATGACAACTTCTCCTTTGATTTATAAGTAACCTTGGACTTTATTTTGAAACTGCCAATAGATTTATAAATGTGGCTTGATTTTAGGAGCTATTTGGAAAGCGCTTCTGAATTCCTATCTGTTTATCATTTTTGAGCCAAATAAGCATAAAAGTTGCAATTAGTATTCATACCCAGTGATTTCTCCCCCACATTTTCTTACAGTATAATTTTAATGGGTTTTATTGGTATTCCTGCTGGTATGCCAATGTGTGGAAGTAGTGACTGTACTTTTTGGGTTTCTTCAAACCACTCCTATAACTTTACAGAGTCTGACCAGCATCACCTCCTCTGAATCCAGCCTTTCATCTGTATCAAAAACTGAATAAATAAATATATATATTTTATCACATCTGGTCCTGAAGGATGTCTTACTGATCATCACTTGCAAATATCCAAGGGTAAGTCCAAAAATGTGGAGTGAGGTGTTGAAATCACAGCAGTCTCACTCAAGAAATGCTTAAACTTAAATTAAAATGTTTCAGTGCCACAGATTTGGCAGTACTACTATTACTACTATTAGTACTACTGCTAATAGTAGTAATAATAATAAGAACTAATAATAATTTCTTTCTTGAACATTTTGAATCAGATTCACAGTGCCAATAAGATGCTTGCATAAAGAGACACAGTTCCTTCAAGAAGACAGTTGTGTGCCTAAATATTGTTTTGTAACTCAAATCAAAGCAGTTTTTTAATCTACGTTCTGCCAAATTACATTAATATGAAAAAACATTCAATATTATTTAACTTCACGAAGTTCTCATTGAATGCAGAGACTCGTTTATTCATATTTTAACAGTGTAATGTGCAGTTTTATCAATATATTTTGAAGCTGTAACTTTGATAACATTCATTGTCTTGATATGGCTCCAAATAAAAATGAGACACCTTTGTTTTAGGGGATGCTCTATTGAAAGGTGTTTCCAATTGGAGGTAGAAACACAGCACAAAATATTTTTTTATTATCATTATATTATCAACATAGATTAAAATCTCAGGATTTTTTTCTCAGCTCTTGTTGAATGAAGAATTAAAGCAGTTCTGAATACAGAGTGGGGATGTACCTGCAAACTGCAAATATGTAATTCCTAACACATCCATACAAATTTAGTCAGATTTATAATGTTAATCTTTTAGTGTCTGTCAAAACAATTGCTCTCATTTTTTAACCATAAGCTGCTGTACTCATTTATTTATATTTTAACACCGTCTGCACCATTGCAAGAAAATGTGAACAACCAAAGCTTTTAGAAGTGACTTTTCCTCCATGAACCTGTGGCCCTCATGAAAAACGGAGCATTTTCTATTCACCAGTGAAACCAAGCAAGGGCTAAATGAAATGTTGTTAACTGCAAGATAAAAACAAATGAGGCCAGCACACTTTTCGGTTGGCGAACAGATCAAGACTGAGAGCGCGAGAGCTGGAGGTAGAGCTTCAAAAAGAGGGGGACCGTATTAGACTGTGTGGGAAGAAAATAGAAACTGTGCAGGAGGGGGAGATTTATTACTGTAATTGTGCCCAGAGCACTTGTTTACCCAGTGGTGAAGGCAGGTAGGGGCGTCAGATTAAGGACACAGATGGATAGATCAGGTTGAGACATCCAGAGTGTGAGACGAATGATTTGTCAGTACGACCGCACGTTTATTCCCAGTGAATATGATGGATGACCGGTTAACATCAATATCCATTACTGATTCTTTTCTCATTAAAAACAAAAAAGGTTAGTTTTAGTTGTTTTGGATGAAGTAATGTACAGTGTTTTTATGTAGAATCGATCTATTAAGAATGGCTGTACTTAACTTAACTGTAATCTAAATGTTACGACTGTTTCTGTCTCAACTCTTATAGATATAAGAGCTATTTTGAGTTTTAGTGACTTTTGCCTGCAGTTATAAGCAGATGTATCATAAATGATTGTCTAGATAGAGATTTGTCAGTGTATGATTTCGAATAAAACATCAGATTTATGAGATATTTTAGAAGTCGTTTATTTATGCTACTCTTGTTTAGTTTTGTGGTTTGCTGTACACAACAGGATTATTTTATTTTATGTCCTTTATCTTGTGCATGAGCATTGCTAATTAATCATTAAAATCACACTAGCAGCCTTGTTTTGTTTAAAAAATACCATGCTTTAGTTTTTATATTCTGTGCAGGGATCAGATTATGCAGACTAGTTTTTATTATGAAAATATGATGAATTCTCGAACATGCATTTATTTTCATAGATTGTTGTTCTTTTCTCTCTGTTAATCAATCTGGGAACCTTTAAGTGTCTTTACCCTCAGGTTACACTTCCTGCTTCAACTCAGTAAGACCAGATTTACATTCCTCCTAAAATGTGTTGCAAACATCAGCTGAAAGACGCATGCATTACTTTCTTTAAATAACTTTTTTATTTTTTTATCAGCAAGATTAGAGCTTTAGTAGAGTCTACTACAGTGTAAACTTAGATTTGTTTTTAATATATTTGTATTCCATCAACACCTTTGTCTCATAAATATGTAAAAATGTCAGAAGACACAGTTTAAGCTTAATTGCTCTTTTTTATAGTTTTAGGTGAAGATATTTAAGGTGTGCCAAACATTTCAGTAGCCACTTTGACATTAAGTGTGGCTCTCAAACCTGACCTCCCAGGTTAAAAATCTCTAAACTATTGCAGACCACCTAACTGTACTGATAAAAAAAGATTCAGAGTGAGTAATAAAAGCTACTTTACTCCCAGTTTTTCATTCAATAATTTTACTTCCAATACCCCAGAAAGCTCTGGTGTTATTTAACAATATATATATCCGATGTAATCAACCCCTATTGTGGGTAAAATAGCTTAAAAGCTTCCGTTTCTTTAGCTTTTGAAATCATTTTCAGCCAATTAAAGTTGGATGGTCAGTCTGTAACAGAGCCTCTAAGTCGCATGTTACGCTATGCATTAACTGGTTCTAATGAGGCACTTTAAATGAAAAAGGCATTAAAAATAATTTGTAACCACACAAAGCCCAGAGAGGAACACTGTGTGTGTGTAAGTGGCTGTGTGCATTAGACAGCAATGTCCAGTGTATTAGACAGCCCTGTCATGTTCATGTCGCAGCAGCAGGGTATAGGAGGTGTTCTTGTCTCTGAGTGATGCGATGGCATGAACAGCATGGTTTAAGAGCGAAAAGAAGGTCATCGATGTCTCGCTTCACTATCCCTCCCTCCTTTCCTCTCCTCTCTCTGTTGCCCCTGTCATCCATACTGGATGATCCCATGCGCTCTTATCCAACCCGCCTGTCTTTCTGTCCTTCGTCACGGGTTGGTACTCCACCCTCCCCCTCCAGCATCCTGCTTTGTGTTTAACCACACTCCTAAAAAGTGATTTTATTTTTTGTTGCATTCACGCTCCACTGTACGAAGTATTTGTAAAGTGTGAAAGTAAGAGCTGTGAGGAATTCGGCGTGCAGCGTGGGATCAGGGTTTAAGTTCAGCCTCAGGGAATAAGCCACACAGGGACCCACCTGAATGGTTTAACAGATCCATAGCATCAAGCCAAGGGCCGGTTACCTTTTACAAATGTGTTACTGTATTTGTGCTCAGTTCAAGTTTCAAGGACTTAAATGACCTGCTGACATCTTTGAGCCTGAAAACTTAAATTTCATGCCAGTTTTTAATATATCAGACTAAATCCCTCATCACATCTGGTCATTTCAGTACACATATCGACATCTGTATCACATTGCAGGGTGCGATCCAGTCGGATTGGACGTGTATCAGCCTTATCTGAAATAACCCAGCTGGTAAGGGTTCTGGGTGAATGTGACCCTGTAAATGTTTGCCTATAAACAAGGAACCAGCAGCCAGTTCTGGTTCTTGCATGAATGTCTGAATGTCATTCAAAATGCAGGAAATTATCTAAACTCTAGGTGCAGTCCTGCTTAAAGCATGTAAAATATTCTCTCTATACTCAGCAGCAAGCAGAGACTGTGAACTCTCCATTTAAAGCAGAACATCATGTTAAGTATTAAGTCAAGTGTCGGACCTAAATGTGGATAGGGGTCAGGATCATGATTATGGCGAATGGAACAATGGAAAAAACAAAAGAAACTTACAAAGAACCAAAGTCCAAAGCAGAAAAACAAAAGGCACGGGGTTCTGTGTTGGAGCACAACCCTTCCAGAAATGAAGCTGAAATCCTCTGAGAGTTTAACAGGAAAGATCAGACAAAGTCAAGATAAAAATAGGAAGAAAAATCCAGATAAGGATTTTACAAAACAGATTAGTCTGATTAAGTGGCAGCAGCTGTGAACACCCAGAGAATAAGTAAAGCGATTAAAAAACATAATTAAACACAGAATGGAAAACTTAAAAAGTTACTGAACCAAAAAGATGACACATATGACAAATAGCAGAAAACTGACCACCAGCATGATTAGTTGACACATTGGCTCAGTTCTAATACATTAATATACTTTAAGTCTGGAGTCCCAACCTTTAGTCTTGAGGGACCGGTGTTCTACAACTTCTAGTCTCTAATTAAATAAACAATTAGGAGTTATTATTATTATCATTATTAGGACTTGACTGTAAGTTTAGGATGGTTGAAAACTTTCTATAAACTCTGACCATCTACTTAGCGATAATGACTTAAAGCAGCCCCACAGCATGATGCTACCACCATCATGTTTCTGCACACCAACATTTTCAGATTTGTTTATGTTAAAGGAAGTCACTAAGCCATGTCTGACTGATCTTCCAATTTAATATTACACACAACATTGTTGGTCTATTGCATAATATTTCAATAAAATACAAATTGAAAATTAGAAACTGTAAGAGACATAAATGTTTACTTTTGTTATATAATGTAAATCAACTATTTTAACACACCTATTAACATATTGATATCCCATTAACTTAGTCAGGGTTTGATGTTCACATTTTTGTCATTACTATTCTGTTCGTTGCATCTCGGGGTTGTATCTGATTAATCTCCCTCTCAATTTAATGATCTAGTAAACGTTTATTCATGTGTTAAAGTTGTACAAATGAGGGATTTCACCTAAATTTCAAATGAAAAAAAATTGTAATTTCATTTTCATGGCTCCTCTCTCCTCTTTGAGGTTACGTTTTCTAGTTAGTAACCACTGCAACTTAATAAATAGCAAGTTGCAGAAATCATCTCATTTTTTTTTTTTCCCAAACCAGGTAATAAAAAGTTTGTTCAGCTAAATAATGAGGCAACATTTAGTCTCTGTGCTCCTCAGCTCTGGAAGAAACTCTCTGAACACCTGAGAAGAGCAGAAAAGGTTGACTCCGTTAAATCAGGACTAAAATAATTGTCCATTGCAGTTTATAACAGAGCAGTTTCACAAATGAACTATTTGCCCAAACACTGATGAGTGAAGTCTGGGAAATAAAAGTATGTTACATTTCTTTTTATGCAACGTTTTAGCAACATATTTTTTTTTTCTTTTTGGTTATTTAATATTTCTGCTTTGAATTTGTGTAAAGCTTATTTTCTGAAAAAATGGTTCATATAAACGAACAACAGATGTGGCAATCAAATGTTGAAGATAGGTATGGAAGGTCAGAAGAAAAACAAAAACAACAACAACACAAAAGTAAAGAAGCAAAAGCTATGACACAAAAATCAAGCCACCAATATAAAAGAAGATAAAACAAAACAAAAGCTGAAACATGGCATGTCACTGTCATTATTGTCTGACCTACTTTTATTTCTTACCTGTAAATAAACCACATGTATACACATCACATGTGTTCTTCATCCTTTTGTGGAAATTCAATGCAATTATTTCATGAAAAAACTGAAAATGTGTTCAATCTGCATTTGTTATCATATCTATATTTAAAACATTAGCTGGTTCTTTATAACCTTTTGCCACATGCAGCTCCAGAGCCACAGGTTGGAAACCCCTGGTCACAACACAATCCAATACTAAATCTGACAGAAAATTAAAGTTGTTGCTTCTGGAGTGCTGTGCACAACAAATCTCCTCACCATCGATTGAATATGGAGATCTTTTGCAATGCAGAATGGGAAAACATTAAAAAGCCAACATGCTGGATACTGACAAAGGTTTTAAATTGATTTATCTTGATCTTAATAAAGGTGTGCAAGAACAAAACCAGGTACAAACTAAACACAACATTGCACAAGTAGCACATTTTAAAAAGAGTGAAAAGACGAGCACACTGGAAAGGGACACCAAGTCAAGTCACACAAGTAGGTCTGTCATGATAACAAATTTTGTTTGTTCTGGGATAAATTGTCCCAGAACTTATATTATTGTTGTTTTGAGACCATTTTCAAGTAATGTAGTAGTAATAATGGAGTAATAATGCGAGAACACATTCTTAAGGATCAATAAAGTTTCTAATGAACATTTAAACACTGGAATAAAGAAAACAACAGAAACAACAAATAAAATGAATTATAAAGTCTGTGTAAACAAAATTATCTTTCAAAAAAAGGGATAGTTGAGACCAAAGCTCCAGACTGAAAACTTTTATCACTCAGTTTTTGGTAAAAAGAAAGAAAAGAGAAAAAACGATAAATCAAGCAACAGAAAATTATTGAGTTTATTTCAATTTATCCTGCGATTAATTGATTTATTGTTTATTGTGACAGGCCTACACACAAGACCAAAATTAAAACTCAGTTGTGCAGTTTTTATACTCTCAGCATAATTTTAGTTTATCCAGACTCTCATGCTTATATAGAGCTCAACTCAAGCATTGTTCAAGCCTGTGTTTTCCTCTGTGTGTGTGTGTGGGGGCGTGCGCGTGGGGGTGTGTGTAGATGTGTGCCATTTAGCTCGTGTGATCATGCTCTGCCTTTGCCATGTTGGAGAGATCCAGAAAACAGATTTCCTGATGTGAACAGCAGGTTCTGGGACAGACTAAAGCTTTAATTAATGCTCAGTGTGGGGTGGAGAATTTCTGACACGGCGGCTCAGTAGGGATTCACCGGAAACATTTGATGCAGCACTGCAGAGTTTTATCCTTATAATGCTACCTTTCTCTTATTTCTGTCCAGACAAAGTGTCAATCATCTCAGTGTAATCATTCTGTATTTCAGTGGAAGTGATTTGAAGTAGCTATATTTTCCAAATAGTTTTGACAAAATGGGTACTTACTTTATGAATTAATAAACTATTTTTCTAAAAGAAAAAATGGGAGCAGAGTAAATATCTTAAATAAACCGCCATATGGCTTTTAATAACGTAATGAGAAAGCAACACATACGGTTATTAATTGAAGTTATAAATCATTATTTACCCATGTAAGAGGGCTTATTTAACCTTGGTGTGCTGGCAGAATTAAGATGTGGATTCCAGGGAGGAAAGCCACTCTGTATGCTTGGCGATACTGTGAAAGGACACAGATGTGGGAGGGAAGAAAGAAGAGTAAAACCTCAAGTCAGAAAGGGCTGGAAAGGAAAGGGAATCTATACAAACTGAAAAGAGGAAATTCTGGGAAACAAAAAAAAACTAGTTTTAAAGCAGGTAGGAGAGGTTGGAATGAAGAGGAGACATTTATTAAGAAGATGGGAGAATGAGCCAGGAAGAAGAGGGGTGTGTTTGTACGGGAGGAGGCGAAACGGAGGAGGAGGAGGAGAGGAGGGCAAGACGGCGAGGGTGGAGAGCGCACGACAGATGACAAATTGTGATTAATAGATGGGGTCCGGGGAAGCAGTGTGGAGCTCAACTCATTAATAGAGAGAATTAGAGAGGCTGTGCAACTCAATCTGCACACTGTCACTCGCAATCAAGGACCATAATCAGATCTGCACGCAGACAGAGGTACATGTCCCAGAGGAGCGCGGTTCATGCACGTACACACATTTTACCCAACACTTATCAGGAACGCTCACTGCTGCATTCCCCATACTGAACATTTAATCCTCTTCTCGTGATCTGGTATCACAGTTTTAGCAGTAAACTCGAACTTTGAGAGCTGGAGGAAGAACCGTTTGTTTTACTGAAATAACCAAAATTTATTAAAAGTGCGTTAATTATTAGGAGTACCACACCAAAAACAAAAGAACTAAAACCTTTTCTTACTTTTAGTTATCAATTTTAAAAGGGTTTTGTTATGTTGCTGTCATGCATTGAGAAGCTGAGAGTCAGATGAAATTACCAGGGAATCTTGGTTTGGAAAGAAACCAATTTATAGGGATGATCTGACTCCAGCCAAACCACAACCTTCATGGCGTCACTGCAGTAAAGAAAACAAAAATTATGAAATATGAAGACGACATAAGCTGCATTATTGATATGAATGTGCACAAAACTTTGTCTGTGTTCTTCTGATGATGAAAAAAAAAACAACACAATTTCACCTTTACAGTGTTTCCATTAAATAATAAATGCAAGTAAAGTCAAATGTGGGTAAGTTTGTTCACTAGATAAGCCAATGAGAAACACGCCGCATCATCATTACACATCTACTTCCTGTTGTGTTCTTCTTTGTGGAAACATCCAGCTGTTGATCATGTGACTTCTGTGATGTGGAAAAAGTGTTTCCATTGCAGTTTTGCAAAAATAAACCAATTTTGGTTTGGCCAAAAAACACCTCAACCTAAAACCAAAACTTTTTATTGAAAAAGGAGAGCTTGTTTTGTTTTGTTTTTTTTTTTTTCAAAATTTCTGTGTTTCCATTAAACAATTTTTTTTTTCAAATTGTCAAATTGTGCAATTATGTGGCCAAAGGAAGCACAGCTATAGTGGAGTACTCATTTTGAGAGAGCTAAGCTGGACTGAGTCAAAAAAAGCTTTTAAGGCTGTGAGTCAGACTGCACATAAAGCAGCACCGCTGTTGACTACCTCAGTATTCTAATTTGAAAACTATAACATCGTAACTAGAAGTAAAGTTAAATAAATCTGTAAAGAGATTTGTTACTTAGTGGCACCAAAACAATAAAAGTCCAACTTAACTCAACCTAAGTCCTCAACCTGAAAAGTTAAGGATGTATTGAGTCTTCTTAGAGTTTATGCACAAAAAACATTTATTGATTCCATGACTGATTAGTTGATATAGAAAAATAATTTTAAATTTGCAGACATTACAATGTGAAATAAAAAACAATTCACATGGCTGTCCAATAATTTTTTTCCCCAAGCTAGACATTTTCATGAAAAAATACAGCATGTGCTCTGCACAAATGTCCTGTGAATATTTAAAAAAAAAAAAAAAATCTGCTACGCCCTTTTATTTCTTTGTAATGTTTGTGACATACATCTTGGTGTGCAAAATGGAAATTTCTTTTCTTGTATTTAGCCAGTCTAATGTGTTGGATCCCAGGTACTAATTAGGCGAAGACAAATGTGGTGAAATGATTCAACTTGATTTTCCAATAAATGTGCATTAAACCCACAATCAAATCAATCAATGTGCGAGTCATTTCAAAATAAATGAGTTTAAAAATCCCTTTATTTCTGAGAACTTTGTTTAGATAATTAATGGAGGAATAAAAGTTGAGAAAACATCTTTTATGTACGCTTTCATATGGATAAATTTACAAGACCTTTCAGGACTTTGCAGCAGCCGTGCTTTATAAACATGTGGAACCCAATGAAGGAATTGTATATTTTTCCAAATTCCTGCTTATGTTTGGTTTTTCCCCAGTTAAAACAGACTTTGAGTCAGTGTGGGTTAACTGCAGCAGCCTTGTTGAACCTGGGATCTATCTTGTTACTTTGAGCTCACTGTCCTGTATCCCTCCTGTAGTAATCATATTTCTGCAGCTCAGAGAGCTGAAGGTCAAAGAGCTGGAGGATGGATACCAGAGTGACGGGCAAAATGAAATATATAACATGTAACTGAGCGAATAAGCAAAGACTTAGTAATAAATTTCATCTAGAAATTCAGAGTGTGTAAAGCATACTCAGCATGTTCATCCTGTAAACTTGATTAAACTCAAAACAAAGAGCAGACAGGAAGATGATGGAAGCCGAGCCAGACATTATCTCTTCACAGCTTATACATTCATCCCCTTACTTAATATTTCATGAGGCCCTAAAAAACTCATTCTCTCTAAATTGTCCTTCCTTCTGAGCAATTATAATTTGAATGCAGGGAACCTCTTAGTGTTTAACCATCGTGCCGAAGCCACATGCATAGTATATGTGAATGTGAGCGCGCATGAAGAGTCACAAACCCAGGCGCCCTCACAAGCAGAGATGTCATATTCATGAACACAGAAAGTCCTCCAGCTTTTATATATTTTATTTGCCAGTTTTGTAAAATAAATAAAAAATAAAGCAAGGACCACATAGTTTCCCTCCATCTGACAAGCAGTAGTTATTTTCTATCTCCAAATGCAAATGTGACCAGAGGCTTGGCATCTGCCTGAGGGCTCAGTAGGCTGACAGTATGCATCCTAGGGAGTGATCTATTGATCCATATTCAATATCTGCTACACTCTCCAGCTCAGTAAAGTTGAAAGATGAATAAATAAGGAGCAGGACTGACAGAGCGTACATGTATACTAACACTGAGTGGCTAAATGGTTTTACTGGCCTCTTTTTGTGTGTAAATGACTAACACTAAAATCAGGGGCTGAGCAGCTGCGTTTCATGTAAGACGTGCTGCAGTTTGAAAAAGCCTTCATAGCTTTTGAACTTTTTCTCATTCTCTGATGTTACCGCCTCGATTGGTGGTTTGATTTGAATTGTGGATGAATGTGATAGACCAACATAACAAAACTGGTGATGTTTTTTATTTTATTTATTTAGTGCAACTCTCAATATAACAAACTCTACAACTTTGTACTCTAAATCTATACATTTAGAGTGAACTCTTAATAAAATCCAGTGCAACCATTTATGGTTTGAAGTGATTTAATTAGAGTTCACCATTATGTAATTTAATCTAAGAATAAATGCTAACATTCTGTCTAGGTTTGTTTGAGAACATTGATGAACCAACAGTGTGAAGACCAGTAAACGCACTAAACTACCCAGGTGGTAAGTTAAGTTAAGTTAAGTTAAGTTAAGTTAAGTTAAGTTTATTTATGTAGCACATTTTCAGCAACAAGGCAGTTCAAAGTGCTTTACATGAATTAGAAGGAAATACAAATGAAACAACAAAAGGTAAAAGCATAAAACTACATATTGGTTCCCGATGTTCAACAAGAATAAGAATAAGTAGTCCGTAATTTATAAATTAATAGGGGTTTCTCTGGATTCTTGTTCTGATAAAAATAGATGTTGGTTCTGCTCCATATTTGATTCCATAAAACTAGATGTTACCATCTCAGTTTGTTCTAGATTTGTGAACTAACAGGAATTTCTCGCTCCACTATTAACAATTTTATGCTAAATGTTGATCTAAAGTAGTGAGTAGTTTCTCTAGATAAACGAATAGGAGATTCTCTGGATTTTAAGTTTGTTCTAATTCCTGCTCTGGTTTGAGTGAAATGTAAAACTAAATGTAAGGACAGCATTGAGTGAAATAGCAGCCGATAGCACATGGTTACTCTGGAGGAGCTGTAGAAATTCACGTGGGAGAAGCTAAAACCAAAGATTACTATTGGTTTTACCAATTTATGGAGGAGTGGCGAGAAGAGAATTGTTGCTGGACAAAAGGTTTCTTGTCACAATTTACACTTTTTCATGTAGAGGACAGCAAACATGCAGAATATGCTCCAATAAGTGAGACCACAATTAAACTGTCTTGTGTCCCAACAAAATGATAAGAGGTGGAAACCTTCGTCTACCCTGAACGCATCATTCCCGTGACATGCAGAAACATGATGATAGTATCATTGTGCAATCAGGATGCTTTTCTTTAGCAGGAACTTTAGGAATTTTATTTACAGATAAAACATTTTACATATTAAGTATTGATTGATGATATAAAGGACTGATCTTTTAAGACCTAAAAGTGCATAAAAAATTTTGATTGGAAACTCTCATTCATAAAGAATGAGGGCAAAATTGTCTCTTCTGATTGCAAAAATTGGAGATTAAAAAAATGTTCATATGTTAGAATGGCCCAGTCAAAGTCTGGACTTAAATTCTGTTGATAATCCACAGGAAGCTTGGAAAACTTATTTTCACTGTGGAATGTGATTGAAAAAGTTAATGTCTAATACAGATGCACTCTTTTATACATTTCACATGCAACTAAAATTTAAGACTTTGTGTCCTTTTCCATCCACTTCACAAATATGATGTTATGTTGGTCTATAGTATAAAATCTCATTTAAATAATTTGGGTTTTGTGGTGTTTAATTTGCAAAATGAATTGAAAAGTTCAAGGGGTGTGTATATTTTTTGCAAAGCACTTTTTTATCAGCCGTGTGGAGAGAGATGAAAGATACTGCAGGGTTACCAAGAGGACAACATGGAACAATGTCCACTCTGAGGATTAATTAATTTAGCTCTAAATGCACAATCAGGCAGAGGGAGAGAATAAGAAAGAGACCATGTAGGAGGAGGTGGGAGGAGAGGAGGAGTAAGGGGGGAGTTGTCACTATCAATACGTCTTTCATCACTAACGAGGTCTGAAAGCTACAAAAACATTGAAATTGACGGCAAACCCTGAGAACAACCACTCTCCTTCTTTCTTTTTTAATGTCTTCACCTGCCTACACGTACTCCAGCTTTGTGCTCCTCAGTCTTTTCACATGTACCGCTCTTCATCTCCTCCACCAGCTACTTTTTTTTTTCCTTCTTGATTTTTTTATTTTTTTTTTATTCAGCTAATCAAGGCTCCAGTTCTGGAAATGATAATCTGCAGAATGAATCGATGGAGTCTGTTACATGGAGATCATTAAGACTATAGTAGAAGCTGAGACAATTCAAAATTTTACAATTTGAAAAAGCAAAATTTAAATACCCCAAAGTAGCTGACCAATGACTTGTATCAAAACTAACTAAAAGCACTGGATTTATTTTTAGTTAATGTTGAAATAATCTCTTCTAGCCATCAAGAATAGTGATGGCTGATGGCTATCACTATTCTTGATAGTGATAGCCTATCAAGAATAGTGATTCTTACAGTTGAGACCAAAAGTATTTACACCCGTAGCAGATTAATGCAATCTTTTCATTTGACCAATATGTTTCTTCTGAATGGAAATAATAATAATTTGGAGTGGAAGAGATCTTCAGAGGGAGATACAGATTAGGGTGATGATACAGAGGCCGTCTAACTCTAAGCTGAATCACCAAAACAATGGAAACATCCAAAATGCTGGTCACTAATCAAGAGAAAAGTTTGATTGGTGTGAGACCAATTCAATATTTTTTATATTAATCACTGCAATAGATATAAAGTATTTCAGACATGCCTTTTCTTTTTTAAATTTAAATGAAAACTAAGAATGTTGTCAAAGCTGTTGTGCCCTTCACATTGTCTTATCATATTTTGAGAGATGCCGGTCCAATCTCAAATCAGAAGCAAACGTTTTGTAAATTTGCCCGGAGTGTGAATAATTCTGTCTACTCTATGTGATGAGGTGTTGCTGCTTTACTTACAGTCAAGTTAAATCGTTGACTTCTGGTTTATCACTCGATTAGCTGCCACCTATAGACCATTCAGCGCCATTTCATCACACATTAAACTGAACACCGGGAAAATATCGCCACAATATATCCATACAAGAAGCTATATAGGTGAAAAAACGTCAAACAACGTCAGTTAACAGCTATATATTCACAATTTTTAAATATTCATTTTATGCTGCGGGAAATAGCTGGTAACTGATAATCGTTCAATTAAAGTGGACATCATGTGATATTAAGTAACATTTGTACCCCATACCGGTTCGTTAATGTTTTATTGTTCTGGAAAATGATTCCAGAGTGAATGAATGAATGAACGAATGAATGAACAGGTTTTAACTTACAATTTTCTTGACTGAAAATTATACTTCCTGCATTTAATGTAATTTTGTGAGTTACAGTTAATGTTTATATTTATTTTGTAAGGCAGTAGATGACCTAGCAGGAAAGTGGTGGAGATTACATGTAAATCATATCAGGATGATTAAAGTAGCTGTGGTATAAAAACGTCTGTTACAAATGTAAAAAAAAAAAAAAAAACTAGGTGTAACTACGGCGAAGACGAGGGGGGAGATAAGGATACTCTGGTAGCAGAAGAGACTGAAGAAGCTGAGGATTTTCTAAGAGAGCTCAAGGACAAAAGAAAGCAAAATAGGATGCATCTGAAACATAGAAATGAAAAAAAAATGTTTTCTTTGGGATGAATGGGACAGGAGCATGCAGAGAACAAGCTGAGGAGTTGGAGACAAGAACCATGTTTCTCCATTATGAACAAATATTAGAAAATGGTAAAATATGAGGCCACGATAGTTAAACAGCAATATTTTTATATCATGTCAGAGATTTCTCTGTGATTGAAAACAAGTAGGATTAAAAGAGAGATTAAAATGAGCACGAGAGCGTTAAAGAAGGAATTAATTCAACATATTTAAAAAGAAGTGATAGAATTGGATTAGAGAATTAATTAATGTAGTTATGTAGTTATTTGATTTGTGAAAAGGTCACATGCAGGCTGAGACGATGAATCTGTGTGTGAGAGAGTGTGTGTTACACGGGAAGGGTGGGGGGAGCAGGATAGTAGGCAGATGATGGTGAGGAGAGAGAAGCAGGACAGAAAATACAACAAGTGACTGAACTGTTGCTCTGCAAATAAACTGACTGTGCGCCGACATTTACGCACATCTGAAGTCTGTAAAAGTGACGTATCAGAGCTCGTACGCATTTTTCTGTCTCTTTCAAGGACTGTATAGGGTTTAATTAAACAATATTATTAGATTTTTTTTTCCTCTCTCAATCTGCTTCGGATCGCTCTGGAGTTTGGACCCAGGGTGCAGAACTCATGGACGAGATGGTCAAAGTTTAAATGCTGTGTAGGATTCTGGTTGATTCGAGCTGAGTTTGGACCGAAGCGCAGCAACTTCGAACCGATGCGCCGGTGAAGGCGTTCAGTTCTCCGCAGGATTTCTGTCCGGGTTTGGAGCAGAAGCGGCGTTTTTCACCGTGAACCCCGCAGAATGAACACACACTGAAACACAGGCAGGAACAGCAGAGTTTTGGTAAGTCGGTTTGTTGATTTGTGCACGACTCTTTCAAAAGTTTTGCTTTAAATTACTTGTTATCTGATTCACTCTTGACTGCGCCAAAACATGTAAAATAAAGTAAAGCATAGTAGGTTTTATTGCTATTAAAACCTGACGAAGTTGGTGGAATAAACCCCCCAATAATTTTCTGTTTACTTTTGTACTTACAATATCACTATATTGTCGAACTGAAACTTGTCTTAATATCATCATCATCATTATTATTATTATTATTATTATTATTATTATTATTATTATTATTATTATTATTATTATTATTATTATTATTATTATTACTATTATACTACGTTTAATCTAAATAGAATATTTTAATGCTTTATGTTTTCTAAGTCTATTTTAAAGTCAGAAAACTGTCAATTAAGTGCAAAACAATTTCATATTTTGCATGCATCTTTTCCCTTGTTTCCATTTTAAGGCGACTTGCATTCCTGAGTTGATTATTGTCACTTTGTTGCATCCTTCATTCCTCCTTTAAGTTATGAGAGTCACTTGATTTAATACATGTATTAAGATGTTTCATGCTCCTTTTAAGCTTCCTTTCAGTCAGTTCCCATTCTTGAGATGCAACCCCTTCGTCATGATGATCACCTCATAGCATGAACTTTTATCTTTTTCTTTTTTCTCCCTAAAGTTGTAAGAGAATCTCTTCCCCTGATGTTTCCTACTTCACTCAAACTACTTTTGAAAGAACACATTCAACTCCCATTCCTCAGATTTAACCCCTTTCTTTTACTAGCTGTAATAAATCTGTGGTGTGAATGCAAGAGCAGATTTCTGGAATAAATCTTGAACGCGAGCAGGAGAAAATAAAAGCAGAGAGATTTAGCCGTTTCCTTGTTCTTCTCTTCTCATTTCTGGACAGACAAGCGAGGCGCGTTTCCCTGAATGTGGAGGGTGAGATGAACTCCAGTGGGAATTTTGAAGACCCCACCTGACAGCTCCTCCCTGTCTGAGAAACTGAAGGATTTTTCACTGGAGCGTCCACAGCCACAGACCAGGAAAAGAATAAAAGCCCTTAAATTTAAAATTTCGTCAGCTGTGAATGTTTTGCAACGTATGATGTGTTGTTTTAAATTGGATAAAAGTCACCAGACCATGTAAACCATAGAAAAGAGAGAAACAAAATGGATGTACAAATGGGGAATCTGTTATTCCCTCCCCTCTGAGTACTGACATTCCTCTACTCGTCTGTGACTCTTAGAATCCTTGAAAAGACTAAATTTCTTTGCCCTGTCAGATAACATCCGACGTTGTGTCTGACGCTTTCCCCTTTGAGTAGCTCTCTGACCCGAGGTCAGCCTGGCCGGCACAACCATTCCAGCCAAAGGGGAGGAGGACTTCCTCACGCTGGCCGCCTCACGGCTCAGCCGCAAGAAACGAGTCATTGGGGCTGGAGTCGGAGTGGCCATGGTCCTTGTCCTGCTGGTGGCCATTCCCCTATTGGTCCACACCACAAAGGGGGCCGGGTCCGGAGGTGGTGGAACACACTATGAGATGCTGGGGAGCTGCAAGATGGTGTGTGACACGTTGAGCCCCCCTCAGGGAGAGCTGACTGCCGTCTCCCCACAGCCTCCGGACTTCCCAAATCGGAGAGGCAAGCAGGGGTTTAGAGGAAGCCCCGGACTTCCTGGTCCTCCAGGGCCTAAAGGTCCACCTGGAGAGCCTGGTAAGCCCGGTCCGCCAGGTCCACCGGGTCCTGGTCCAGGTGGATACGGCTCCTCCGTCTACACTCCTAAAATTGCCTTCTACGCCGGCCTACGGAAGCAACACGAGGGGAGTCAAATACTGAAGTTTGATGACGTAGTGACCAACGTTGGGAACTACTACGAGCCGAGCACAGGCAAGTTCACCTGTCCTCTGCCCGGCATCTACTACTTCACCTACCACGTCCTGATGAGAGGGGGCGACGGGACGAGCATGTGGGCTGACCTGAAGAAGAACGGACAGGTGAGTGTGGTACAGGTGTTCTCTCTCCTCAAATGAGACTCTAATTATAAACACAGAAATGATTCTAATGAGCCTGGCACACTTTTACACACAATCACAAACTTCAATATGTCTTCTGGGATTTTTTATAATAGTCATGGACAAAGTGGTGGATGATTATAAAATAGAAAAAAAATCCTACATGGGTTTCAATTTTTATAAAAGTGTGGCATGCTCTTGTAATCAGCCACCTTTATTGTTTTATCACTAAATAAAATCAAGCACCACCAGCTAGCTTCAGAAGTCAACAAATCAGTGGATAATCCACCAAAATTTAAAAGCTTCAAACCTTAAAGTCCTGAAATTAGTGGCGACAATCCAGCCAAAGTTGCAGTACCGTAATTCCGCCACACTTCGCGCTGTCTGAAAAATTCCAACGGTTTCTGAAAGGGGAGGCGTTGCGCTTTCCATGCAATCTTGGGTTATTGCGGTAATTTCACCCCCTTGCCATAGCAGGAAGCGAAATTAATCTGAGGGACAATCTTTTAATAGATGGTAAATTGTGAAAATAACTTGCTAGATGTAGAAAGTTCCAGTTGTTATGGATAAATAGGCAAATATATGTATTCACAGGACATTTAAAGACCTGCGTACAATTAAAATAAGCAAAAATATCCATTATACCCATTTTAAATTTAGGATATAAAGGTTAAACAATAAAGCAGGCCTGTGGTAACTTTGGAGGAGCTGCAGAGATCCACTGCTCATATTGAGGAATATATTGACTTTACATCCATTAGCTGCAAAACCCCATTTACTTTTATGGAAGAGTGGCAAGATTGTTAAATCATTGACAGAAAATCAAAAGTAGTTGATCAGTTTGCCATAAACCTCCCTGATGACTCCGTCCTGATCCTGGTGGTGGCAGCATCAAACTGTGGGGGTGCTTCTGTTTTTCCTGGGACAGGGAACCTAATCTAGAGGTTTTATACGGGGGTAGAGGTTCACTTACTTACAGTGACGGCCCAGTCAAAGCCCAGGGAAAAAATAAACAAGAATAAGAGGTTGCAATTCACTCTCTACAAAAGGTTAAAACACAGAGGCCCAGTACAAACGCATGTCACACTTTTTAAATTTTGACTCGCAAAAATAATTTCAAATCCTGTGTTGGTTTATTGCAAACATCCACCACCCCCAATCCAGCAACAAAAAAAGATGTTTGTGGTTGTAATATGTAAAAAGGTTCAAGATGTCCTGATACTTTGTCGAGGTACTGCAGGCTCAAAAAATATGAAGTACTCTTGCAAAATATATCAGAAAGCTGAAGTTCTTCTTAGTCTGATGCACAAAAACTACTTCAGTGTTCTTATTAGATTCAAAGTTAGAAATGTAGTTACTTTGTTAAAATCAGAAATATTTGCTCTGAAAATACTTTAGAAAATATTAGAAAATGACTTAAAAAGGCTAAATTTATTAAAAGGCTGATGTTTGAATAGGACTGCTCCTCTATTTTTAGGATGGTAACCAAACAACATGAAAAACAAATACTTAAAAACTCCAAAAGTCTGATGGATAGGTGGCAAATAACACAACAAGATAATGGATACATAAGAAAATTAGGTGTTTAACAACAGTTTTTACTCAAAACCTACCTTAGAAAGAAGCTTTTATGTTTTTTGCACAACTTGCAAACAAGGGAAGAGGAACGGAGTGACAGCCAAGCGATCAAGAGGATAACAATCCTCCTTGTCTCTGTGGAACGAAGCCAAAATGCAACAGCTGGCTATTGTCCTCTGAGGGACTCTGATTTTATCACTGATAAATAAACAAGTACAAATGCCTGGAAAATGCCTTCCATCTGGAGAGCAGGGACAAGCTTGAAGTACAAAGCCTTCAGTCGGATTTTGACATGTGTGCTGCACTGAAAAAGCAACGTCCAGGGGATTGCAAGAGAGAAAGAAAAAACAGAAAGAGATGCTTTGCATTAGCACAAGTGTTCACTGGTGTAACATTTTCTGCACATAATTTACACAGTTCATGGACTAACAGCATACAAGAAGACACCATTCCTGCACCAGATACATATGTTCAGTCAGATGATTTATTAAATCCACACTCCGAAAGATGCTAGAAAATGTGGATGCAGTCAGAGAATTTGGCAGCCGACGACTTAACGCTGGCAAGAACGATTTTTTCAATTATCATCCCTCCAGATACTGGAATAGAGAAAGACTTCTATTTTCAGCTTCATTCTGTAAGTCCACACCTGTTATTCAAAACAAACAAACAAAAAAAACATTTTAGGTGAGAACCTATGCTAGATTTTCAAGGGCTTTATTTGTCCAATTTTTGCAGAGATTAATAAAATCACGAGCTGTAAAAGAGATCTCACTGTCTTTTCGCTCGTCCTTCGTCATATTGTTAAGGCCTTTCTTCTCCATAATTTTTCTGCAGTGAAGATTAAATGGAGAAACAGTAAAAGCATGCAAGAGATGTTTGAAACGATACCAAAGCTGTACAAGTGAATGAGTCCTTGTGGTGTAAAAAGGACAAAGCTTTATTCTCTTTTATCTGCTATATTACAGCATATTTGATGTGGCGTATGGAGAAGTTCTGGTTTTGTAAGGTTTTGAATAAAGATCAAGTTTTCTGTAGTAAATAAGGTGATTTTTCGAAGGGATCTCTTCAGTGTTAGTTTTTTTTCAGTGGCTCTTTGACCTCAAGGCAGCAGATCAGTGTGCTGCGTTGTGGGAGGTTTCCCTGCATGCTCTGGGTTCATCCTACCGTCTAAAACATATTCAAATCAGACGTTTTTTCCTTACATTTCAATATTTCAGATCAAACTAATTTTAATATCAGGCAAAGATAAGCTGAGTAATAACCACACTGTTTTCAACTTTAGATTTTTTGTACTAAGGGGAAAAAAAAACATATCCAAACCAGTTTGATCATTGGGTATGTTTTCTTTTGTGAAAACATCATTTCCCACCATGTTAAACTATGATTACTGTTTTTTGTCCCTCTATTTTATTACTTCCAGACATGTAGAATCAAGAAAGCACTTTTAATAGAATATGTCTGTCAACATGCAGTAGGCAAAAGAATCACAGTAAGATCCAGGAAGTCTCAAACGAACTCAGAAGAATATCTAAACTCACTGCAGGTCTCAAATGCTTCAGAAAAGGTCAGTTTTCATAATTTAATCATAATAAAAACACTGGGCAAAAAGATCCAATATGGAGACTGGATAAAGCCTTTGCTGACCAAAGAGAACGCAAAGGCCCATCTCACATTTGGCATTCAGCATCAAGTCCTTCAGGAAAGTAATCTGAAAGGTGAAACATTTTTGTAAGTCAAAGACCTGATGGAGTTCTGACCAGTTTCTGACCTGAAGCTCAAACACACCTGGGTTCTGCAGCAGGGTAATAATTCAAGGAACATCGATAAGTCCACATCTGAATGACAATTAAGCATTAAGGTTTTGGACTGACATATTCAAAGGATTGTAATCCAACTGAGAAACTGTAGCATTATGTGAAACATGGTATTTTTGTTATATATAAAAGAAAACTCCAATATGAATGATTTAAAACAATGATGTGAAGCAAAATGGGTCAGAATCTCTCTGGTGATGTGAAAGACTCACTGCAAAGTGGTTTTTTCCAAGGGAGGCACAGCCAGTCGTTAGGAGGCAATTGCTCTTTCAGATAGGGTAAAGTTGAGTTGGATAGATGTTTTTTCCCTTTTCAGAAGCAAAATAATGTAAAAACTGCTTCTTATGTTTTCACAGGTCACCTTTATCTGGTATTACAATTAGTTTTCATGACTTGAAACGCTTAAATGTTATAAAGAAGCAAAATAAATCTCTAGGGTGGCAGAAACCTTTTCACAGCACTGTAAGTTATCATAGTTTTAAAAAAAAAATTATTTATAAGCCAGAGACAGATTTTTCAGGCTCTTGGTGGGTTTGTCCCCAAATTATACTGTATTTGTAGAATAAAAACTTCAACTTACCTTTGTCATTACGCACTAAGAACACCTGGATGTTTGCACAACTTTGTAATAAATGAGAAGAAACATTTCCATTATTTATCTAAATAGGCTGGGACCATTTAATTAAATTGAATAATTTCTTGAGGTGGTTACATCACAACTTGTTTAAACTCTGATAATTTTGTGAATTTAATATTTAAAGGGTCTGTTTTAACTGAATAATAACCCTAAGCGCCTTGCAATTATATATGTTGTCATAATTGTATTGAACTTTGAGAAAAGAAAAGGAAATTATTAACTAATTTTTATATCACACCAATACACCAAAAGTATCAATTTTAAAATTTAGACCTGGAGATGTCTTGGTATAGTATCTTATAATTTATCAGCTTAAAAAATATAAAAAGAAAAACACAAAGTTATGGTTTGTTTGTCTTGGGTCAAATCCTCCTGAACTTCTCTGTTTTGAGGTGATCTGCTAACAAAGAGCTACAAAAAGCTAATGTCAAGTTTGTTCTATTTTTTTGTGTGATTTGTGCTCCCCAAATGCAAAGATCAGCTCATAGTGCATATTTTATGTGACTGACCAAGTTCATAAATATAGTTATTCTCCTATTTCATTGCTTTTGACGGAATGAACAGGAAAAGTAAAGAGGACGGACAGCTAAATGCCAGATATAATTGGGGCTCCTGGTTAGTTGCGTGTCTGCTCTGACATTGTCATTCCTGTCTCCTCCTGCTGTTAAATCTTTCATTGCCTTTAGATGAGATCTTCTCCCCTTCACCTGTGCCCTCCTTTACGCACACATGCACACACGCAGGCACTCACCTTCTACTGTCCCCGTCCACACTGTCTATTGACTCCTTCCCCATTAATTATTTTTCCATCAACTAAATTATTTAACTCAATTTATAGCTGAACTTGGCTTACAGGTTCATTGCAGCTGCTGCACATTCCTGTGAACAGAGAAGTGTTCGTGCAGAACAGTGAAGCGACTTTGTGGAGACATAATTGTTTAATCGTCAGGCGAAGGCACAGCTTTTTTTTATTTTAAAACAAGTTTTTGTGTTAGCTAATAGTAGAATTTATATTTATAGGATGTCTTTGTTTTAGACTCACCAAACGGCTGTTTCATATTCTCTCTGAGTGTGTTGACGTGCAAAAACAAGTGTTATGCAGATCTAAATAGAAAGAAATTAAGTTCCATTTGGAAACATCAGGTTCTGAAATGAATGTGTGTTCTTAAGGTGTTTGACTTGGGACAAAGGGCTAAAAATGTATAATTAAAGTTTAAGTTAACCGTATCATGATCTCCTGTAACGCTGAACAGCCAGACACTGAACGTTGATTTTCTCTTGGACAAAAGCACATTTATCTGATTACAACCATGAAATGAATAAAAAAAAAAATCTGTAATTTTTGCCTTGAGGAAATTAACCCACCAGGATGTGTCTCATATCTTGATTTTACTTAAGCATATTGGCAGACAAAATCCTGTAAGTTAAACACATCTAAGTTGTTCTTTCAGGCATTCAGATTCAGGACTGTTGGAGAAAAATGTTAATTCAATTTACTCTACTCAATCTCCTGTTCCTGGAGATAAACAACAGCAACAAAAAATTGACAATAAAAACCTTACATGTAACCTGATAGTCTTAAAGGTTGGAGGTTCACATCATATTTTGCATAAAAAACAAAGTCAAAGCTGGCTTAGTTAAGACTTGAGGCGTAGCTCTAAATTACCAATATGTCCTCCCAAAGCTGAGCTGCGACCAGCTGCCCACCTGCACAGAGAGCACACACATTCAGCGTGCTCTTAAACATGAAAGGCTGCATCTTTCTCAGAAAATTATCCTAAATTTGCTACTAAAATATACAATGTAGATCTTTCGTTTAACCCTAAAAAGAGCCTCCCTTCAAAGCTCCACACCTTAAAACCTGTATTGTTCAGTTTAAAGCCTTCAAATATGTGAGCTGAGCTCATGAGTGCATTTGTGCCCCACGCTGCTCCCAGTGGTAGACCCTGGCCTCGCCACCTGCCCGGGCAGGAATGCTTACCTTTGTGTTCTGATTTTTCTTGACGAGGGGGGCAAGGTGCTACACATCCAAGTCAGAGTTTGTTGAAGTGTGGGAGCGGTCTGTATGTCCTGGGCTGCATGATCTGAGTTATGACCCTGCTGACTGGATAGTTTTTTGCTTAGATCCTCATGAAGAAGCACAGCAGAGCACATGGTGCTGGCTAACCCTTAACATGACATAAAATTAGTTACAAAGTGGCTTTCAGACAACAAACCAAGGTTTTGGAGCCGGCAACACTAAGCCTGAAAATTTGGGAGCAAAGCTGAAAACGTGTGTGAGGAAGTTGGCCTGCAAACTTGACTCAGTTACAATTGACCAAATTTCAGTAAAGTATTCAGAAAAACCTGTGAAAGGATACCTTAGTTGTATATTTTAAAAGTAAATTCTACCAAACACTGATCAAATCAACGTAAACTTATGAATTTAAAACATTTTATAAAAAATCTCAAATAGAAAATGGAAGCAGTTTTGAAAGTTTTAGCTGACCAAAAATGGGAAAAAGAAATTTCAGACTCTTAAAAAAAAGTTATGGTTGCTTTTATGCAGTGTATGTAAATATTTGGTATCAACTGTAAATTATAGTTGTTTTGTTTTTGTGATCAGTAACTCGCATCTTTCTTTTGTGTATAAAACCAGATTTAGTGCAACATCGATAACATTAGCATAATAGGTATAAATTAGTGTAGAAGGACCAGGGGCATATTTTATGCATCTGTTTCATCTTTTTTCTTACATTTAGCAGAAACAGCAGAAAAGATTTTGGATGCTAAAAATGCTCCAATCCACTGAATAAAATTAGGAAAATGATTATAGTTTTTAATGCCTGTGTGTGCCGTATCTTTCACAGCATGTAAGGATGTGTGTGAACATGTGTGTATTAGCTCAGAGCAGTTGTCAGGCTGATACGCACTGTTAATCAATGTCTTGTCAAAGGGAGCTGATAATGAGACACATCCCATGGAGAGATCACTGCAGGGACAGGGAAGATGCAGACGAGAAGTCTGACATAAAGAGGAGCGGATATTTACAGGAAGGCCATTTTTTTTAACGCCGTGAGGAGTTGAGGAGCAAGAAAAGCAATTTGGTCGTAAATATAGGGAAAAATGGATATATCAAGCCCCTGTCTCAAACACTTGCTAATGAATTATGGAGTCGATGTGCAAGTTTACAACTCATTTGCTTGATTAAGCGCTCAGTGAATTGAATCTTTTTTTCTCTCAGTATGTCTTATAATTCATAAAAAGATTGGTTGAGGTGGATGACCTTTTCAATGGATATATAATTCACGACCAATATGTATTTTGCCCTTTACAGTGAGGAGCGTGGAGACAGTATGAATATTTATAGCTGGTCCAGAATCAGTGAACCTGGTCAGATGGTCAGTTTGCAGGTGTGGAAGGACTTATGGAAAAACTAGGTTTTCACAAGAGCACACTGTAAATAAGAATACCCCAAATCTACCAATAAGATTAAGGCAACACATTACAAAAAATATTATTAATTATGAACAAGCATCATATCCAAACAAATCCCATATTACAACTTAGACATGTAAGTCAAATGACAGATAAGTACGATCAGTAATGTCAAAAGCAAAGTATGAAAAACTACCAGGCAAACAAAAAGAAATCTGAAGTAATTTATTGAAACTGGAACTTTGCATTTTCAACATTGTAAAAAACAAGAGCACTCAACTACTGGCTTTTCACTTAAAAACGCCCTAATAATAATAAGTTAAATTCACTGACAATGTGACAATGACGGAATGTGTTCATGTATTCATAAACAAAATTATTTTGTTTTATCTATTTGGTTTTTAAACAGGTTGCTAGGTAACTGGATGAGCTTCGGTGGTGTTGCTAGGTGAAGGTGTGGTGCCTGCTGATTTGTGACATTACATTGCAAAGGTTTTTGATACAGCTCATTTTCCAGACACAAAAAAAAACATTAACTTATTGCTAAAACCAGCTGAGTGGTTTGTTTAGAAGTAGTAGAAACCCAAATTTAAGAACAGAAATGTACAAAATGTAAATTTTGCACAACATCTCCTCTTTAAGGTTGAGTTTAAGTGCCCTACAGAGGGAGTTCATTTCAGCCCATTGTACTCTCATTCCTGCAGTCATGATCCATCTATCCTGACTACAGGGTTGGGTCAAACGTAGATGGACCATTAAGTCAAGAGCTTTGCTTTTGTTGCCCCAAGGGAACAATCGACCTTTATGAACCACAGCTTCACAGTAAGACAAGATAACTCTCCTTCCGGCTCCTTCACTGCAACATTTTATGTCTGAAGACTTGAATGGAAAGATATCATCTACAAAAAGCAAATATGAGAACCCAACGTTCTCAGTCCAGAAACCTTCCTCTCCTTGATTATCAGTGAGAACAAACAGCCCAGGTGGAGTTTAACCTGCACAGGTAGCGACCTTTCTTTTTAGTGTTATCATGCAGAAACACCTCTTGCTTTGGACATACACGCACCCGTTGCTTCCACTGAATGCTCCATAAAATATATTGTGAAAAATGGATTTGATCCTTGTCTAATTCCACGAGGCACCAATTGACTGCACAACCAAACTCCTATGAGCAATCGTCTGTGACGATAAAGATCTGGTCCGCTGTCCCACAGCAAGAGCGAAATCCACACTATTCTTTCCGAATCGCATGAGTAGTTTGTTTTGTTTCCCAACACCTGGAAGTAAAATTTCTCTAGGAGGCAGAGAAATGTTATTCATTTATCGTTTTTATTAAAAAGAGTTTGGTGGTAAAGACTGAGGTTTCATGTTGTAAAATAACGAGAAAAAGAAAGGTTTAATGTTAATTAACCATATTTTCCACAGGTAACGAAAAGTTGGATTTAAAATGGCTACCTATGTTAAGGAACCTGCAGAACCTATCTTGCTTTAATGTCTTTTTAATCCTCAAAAAAACATGAAAACTGGATCCAACTTGCGCTGAAAACAAACTTGGTATCAACCAGGAAAAGCCTGGTCTTCTGTAGAAGCACCATGGCTGTATTCTCTATATAGTCATACAATATTTCCCTAAAATGTTATGTAGTGTCGCCACAATTAGCCATGTTCAGATCAAACTCCTCAGTTTGAACAACAGTCTTTTAGGCTTTACTTGAATGTGTTCATTTAAATGTTTGAGCACAAGTTATTATCCATTTCGACAATATACGCTATAAAGATAGCCTCATTTAATATACGTATTTTAAATTTGGCTCTTTGGATTTATGCAATACTAATGGTGTCCAGACTGAAGAGACAGATGTGAAAACTATTCCAGCTTCATTGTGGTTTGAATAAACAATCTGTACATCATCGTTTTCTTATGTATATCTTTAAACGTGAGGGTTTAACCTAAGCAGCTACATGAGGTAATTAACAAGATCTTTGAGCTAATTAGATAATTAAATAAAGCACTCAGTAGCTGTGCTGATGACAGGCTTGGACTCAATTAGAAGGGAGGAACGGCTCGCCACCAGACAGCAGGTTCGATGCTACCGTGTGAGGTGGAAGCCGCTAATTAGAGTCTGAGTCAGACAAGGTGTCAATATGAAAGCACTTCATTAGACAGTTTTAACTTTATCTTATTTTTGGCATGTTTCAGCTGCTTTTTATTCTGCTATCAGAGTCTTTCCAGAATAAATCATATACTTATCGTCGGTATATGATTACGTGGGAGACACAATGTGATATAAAGGCGTAAGGAGATTATTTTAGACCTCGTTTCTTGCTTATAAAAAAAAGCCTCCTTTATATCCTGCAGGTTTACATCTCTGTCCTATTGTCTTCCTGACTACACATATTCATGCTCATGCACACAGCTATTATTTGACTATATGTTTCCCTTTTAATGGCCGAGACCATTATATTCTGCAGACCAAAAGGGCTCAGCTGGTTGTTGGCTGTGTTTGGCCTTTGCCTTTGTTGTGTCTTCCTGTTTGCCTCCCCATTATATCATTGTTCCTCCTCATCAAGGAAACAGAGGTTTGTCTCATTTATAAGCAGCAGAGAGTCACAGCGTTGCTGACAATTTCAGGTTGAACAAGAAGAATTGCTGAAAATCTCGCAGTTAACATTTTTTGAGACTACTGTATGTAAATGTGATTTAGAATGATGTTAAATGTGGATGTTTAATTAGGATTTTATGTGAATAATGGCATTTGCTCTGTTAGTTAAATTAGGGTGTTTTTTGTGGCTAAATGCAGCGTTTGTGTCTACACAGGTGCTTGTACAGTGGATTTGAGGACACATATTGGTAATGCTGTTACTGACACAAAATCCCAATCCAAGTAATCCACACATGCAAAGATATTAACACAAATAAGTAAATAAGTAATTAATTTGGTTATGGGTGACAAAATGGCAAGCACTGATCAAATGACAATACAAGATGCAAAATGTCACCGCAAGCAAGTAAACCATGTGAAAGTGTAGAGGAATACAATTATGTTAGTAGTTAAAAACTACCTTGTTTTGCTGGTTTGCAGTAAGGTATGTATTTATCTAAAAGAAATTTACTGTGTTAGAGGGACTGGGTCATTCTGACCTAGAAGTCAGGAAGGAATTCAGATTTGAAGACATGTGGAATAACAATCACTCAACTGTTGTAAACACGTATCCAGCCAAGTGTCAAAATGTCCCACCTATGGATGATTCCAGTAAACTCCAATAGCCTTTCAGCAAAATGCGAGCCAAGAGATCTGTGTCAACCAAAGAAAGAACTGGACTAGGGGAGAACCCATTGCAGTTTCCTGGTCGATTGCCGATTACTGATCTTTTAAAAAGCCTAACATACCGATTCCGATTTTGGCTGATATAAATTTTTTTTTTATCTAAAATGTTGCTCAATATATCAAGAAAGTTGTTGAATTGGCAACAATGGCGTGACTATTGTTAACTGTAAATGTGCAGACACGACCTGGTCGGCCTGTTTGTCAGTCAAACCTTTCTCACGGGAGAAAAGAAAAGCACAGTGGTTGATTTTTAGACCTTTGCCGAAGGTCGATAACAGTGGTGGTTAAGATCGGCTTCGCATGTAAAAATCGGCCGATCACCGATCTCCCAAAATTAAGAAAATCGGTACTGATAAATCAGCTGGCCGATAAGTCAGTGCACCTCTAAACTGGACTGATTGAGAATGCCACATACATGGACAGTCTTTAGTATAAATACGCCCTGCTCTCTGCGAGAGTTGAGGTTTTCTGTGAGGATATTGAGAATGTAATTTGTGTAATGCCCAGAACCCTCTAACTTTGGCCCGAATGAAGCAGATATAAACGGAGTCTGGTGTGATGATTTGTTTTGTTAATAGCAACCTTTACCTCTCCAATAACAGTCAGTAATTAGAAAGCAATTATTTGGCCTCTCACTGGTGGCCATTAAAAAGGTTTCTCATGACTCATGTTTCTCAAACCTTGTTGTTACAAAACATACATATGTCAGTGGCTACAGACTGATTGAATATCCCAGAGAGCGCTGTTGGGGCAATAGCCATAAAGTAGAAATAATTACATTTCACCATAATCCAGCCACGATCAGGTGTTCCTCTTGAGATTTTTTGGCAGAGCAGATAAAAAAATAACAACAATATTTGCCAAATTTCACAGAGCACTGCAGAAATACCTGAAATCAGTAGGTGTCATTGTTTAAATCAAATAAATTGATAATGGATTCAGCAGCCATGGCCTGCATGTGCAGTCACTGTACAAGACTCCGCTGTTGAAGAAAGAGCTGAAGGTCATTTGAAGGTTGTTGCTGAACATTTGGACAAGGGTTTATGAAATACTGGGAGAATGTCTTGTAGAAACAGACAAAACCATGCGAGGAGGAAAATTACACTGCTCTTCAGCCGTGGGGTTTTTTGCATGTTGGTTCTCGGTGTGAATGAAATTTACTGAGAAATTTTTTACCAGTATCTGGAGTCACGGTAGCAAAACAATGACCCAGAAAGTCAAGTCAATTCTCAGTTGGTTTCAGAGAAAACAAACAAAGCTTCTGAAAGGTCCAGATCATCACCTGATTTGCGTACAATCAGAAAAATAAGGAAAAAAAAGCTAAAAGAGAGTGCAGGAGATGCCCCCCAAAATGTAAAAACTTCAAGAGAGTTTGTTGGGAAGACTGGGACAAAATCTCACCTGTGCAATGTTGAAAATAAAGGCTTTTCTATTAAGCATTATGCACATCTCAGGTATCATGTTTAATATTTACCTCCCATCTCATTACATTTTACTGTGTGAGTTAAGTGGTTGGTGGGAATTTCATTTCTATAACACCTTTGAAAGTATATATATTCCCCATTGCATGTCAACTTCTGTGCTATGTGGCGAAAGAAATATTATATATACATATTTAGAAAGAACTTCAGAACAGAGGGTTGGCTGAAACTGGAGCACTGTAGGTAGACCAACCGGAAAACCCCCTTTATATCCAATTAAGCCCTCTCCTCTTCCCTCAAAGGTTTCAGTCTAGAGCCAATTAGAGACTTTCTAATCAACATCTTGACACCTTGGGTCTTGAGTGTCATGGCAAAATATTAGCATTTAGTATGCCAATTAGTGTGTGAGTCAGCAGTGCAGGAATAGGGTTATATGTCGACCTGCATAATAGAAACAGCTGGTAAGGAGGCAGAGACACGGCAGCCATTTAAAAAAAAGAAGAAAAAAGGCCATTTCAATTGCCCTTCCTCTTTCTCCCAGTTCACGCTTAAAGGTCCCTCAAGTAACTTTAAGAGACCCTGTCTCAATCGCTCGCTCCGCTCCGAGAGGTCTGTACATCACAGTGAATGAATCCTGTCAGTTTTATTACCAGAGGATCAAGGTGCCACAGCGAAACAAAACAAAACTGAAAAAAAAAGGCCTTACATGGAGACCTCCATCCCCCGACCTCATTTACACCCCCTCCTACTATGAAACAGGCATGCTTGATCAGTTCCTTAGCTCCCTCTCCATCACCCATAGCCTCTCTAAACTTTGGATTTGTGTACTTGAATCTTTGTCTCTACATACCAAATATATCTTTATTATTTAGATTTTCCCCTGCGGGCTACTAAAAATGACATCAATCTGTTAGCTAAATATATTTAAAATAAATTTGTCACACGAAACGGTTGGGCCCGGTTGGAAATACAGATTTTACCAGACATTTATCCTTGTCAGATAGATATTTCTATGCTGTCACTTTTTTTCGTCTCTTGCCCCTCCTCCCCACTTCACCCATTTAATGTTGCCCATCTAATGAAAAGTGTTGGCAGTGTAATCTTCTCTACTGTCTCCTGGGTCTCCCCTTCTTCCCTGTAGTAGCAGATCAAGTCAGAACGGCGTTGGCCCAACAGACAGAAATTCTCTCCCTTGTCGCTATCAATCTCCACCGCTGTTGACAATAATCCTGATTTGCCTTTCCACTCTTGCTTTCTCTCCCATAGCCCCAGTGCCTTCTCCTGCCCACTTTAAGAAAACAAGATTTCACTCTGATTGGTACTGACAGCTGCACCTTCGGACTCATCTGTGCAGGTTTCATTGTTTCAGCACACGGGCATTATGGTGCAAGAAATCGATACATGTTCTCTGGTAATGTGTGAAACACTCAGATATGAGACACAATTATTTAAGCAAGCTAATGCTTTACACATTTAAATTAATCACCGAAGGAGAAATTTATGTACACATTTTGATTGTTTTTTTCTTTTTTAATGTGCTAAAAACTTATACAGATTTTTATTTTTGGGTCGGAGGGTTTGTGAGGGTTGAGAAAACATTTAAAAAGAAAACGATGAGGAATTTTTGTCATATGGTTCTTTGCAAAAGAATTTATGCTAACATTCATTTTTGTTATTTAAACACGTTAGAAATGCCAAATTTCAAGTATTCTGTTGGGATTTCATAAGGCAATGTAAAACTGCAGAAACCTGTTGTTTAGTTTTTTTCCCCCGTTCTTCAATTAACAAGTATGGTGTCTCCTGCACCATATGCGTTCAGCCCATTTTAGTCTGATGCCTCCAAGTAAAATCCATACTTGGATTTATAAAAGCAGCCTCTTTTATAAGTCTACTAGTTATTACACAGAATCTGTGTGTCAATTAATCTCAGGATAAGTACACAGCAGGTTTTTTTGGATAGCACATTTCAGCCACATGGCAGCTCAAAGTGCTTTACCAGATCAAAACACGACAAAGCAACCAACCAAGAAAGGCTGCAGGGGTTTGTCAGAGAACATTAAGAACATTAACAAACAATATTGTTATGAACAGGGAACACAGCAGACAGGTCAGCAATAATGTTGTGGAGAAGTTGGTTGACCAGGCAAGATGACAAATAGTCAGAGAATCAGTGAAGAAGTGCAAGGTAAGTCTGGAGGACCTGCACAGCCAAAAACTCAAGTTGGATAATCTGTCAAAAAGCACTAATTTTGCTCTTTATATATTAGTAAAAGGGTGGAAACTTGAATATAAGAGAAAATCTGTGACATGAATAGGAAATTTATACCAAATGTAGATTCTCTACATTTGGTATAAATGAGTGGAAGCTATTTTGCAATAATACAGATATCAATGTCTACATTTGCAAATCTGCTTGAGAAATACCCCCCAGACTCACCTTTGTAATTGCAGCAAAAGGGGATTCTACAAAACGCTAACTCGGCAGGCCAAGAATAAATGCACACCACACTTTTCAGAATTTTATTTCTAAAAAAAGACACAAAAAAAACCCCCAAAAAAATATTTTCCAAGTTTACAGTTGCGACATGATACATTGGGAAAAACTTTGTATTTGTAAATACTTTTTAAATGCACTGTAGCTATGAATTTCAAACCAATTGAATTTAGAGGGTTTTGTTTAGTACCAAAAAGTTTTCAGAAAGAAAATATGACAAATTTAATAATGGCAGGGGTCTCGTCTTGCTACTGTAAAATGACTTAATGTGAGATTAAGACAGTGTATCTTAATTACACTGTGTCAACTGATGGTGGCCACAGCTATATCCTAAATGTCAGACTCTTGTAAATATGTGTTTAAAACGTCCAAAGAGGAGGATGTGTTCCCTGGGTCACTGTACTTACAGAAGGAGAGAGGGACCATGAATTAATCATAAACACACCACAATAAATGTCAGCATCTCCACTGTCTGAACGGAGGCTAAACAAACCTATGTGTCTTCTAAGGAAGTCAACCATAAGCCATAAATAACATTGTGTCCTTTTGGCTGGCAAATATAATTAGATGACGTTCATATTTAAAGGCCATTTCACTGAGGTAGTGTGAATATCACTGCGGCAACATTTATTGGTTTGTATGGGTTACTCAAAGTGTGATTTACGGTACCATTGTTCATTTCTATGTGCATTGTATATATTGTAGGGCTAGCTAGGGTTAACTGGAGTTTTATGTAAATTTCAGCGTAATATCCAGTTGAGAGAGCCAATAGATTCCTTACATCTGAATCCATGCTGGCTCTTCTCTCTGAGCCATCTACAGATTTTTTTAGCCTTCAGATCCATTAAGTGATTAGTAGAGGCTTTGTTTTAGTGGTTTAATGAAAAGTTATTAAACCTGCTGTCTTATGGACCTCAGTGTGGAGAAACACATTGTAATTCTGATGGACAGTTGAGCTAAGTGGTAGTTTTCAAATAAATTTTTGCAATTTTAAAACCAACCCTGTAAACTTTAGATAATAGTTTAAATCGTACACCTAACAATTAGTAATTTCTCTGACAGATTTAGAGCCAAATGATTTTTAACCCCTCTCCTTTTGAACTTGTAAAATGCTTATACTTTATGGTTGTTCTTCTTTTGCTTGCATTTTAAATTAATTTATTTTCTTCAATTTTATTACACTGTGTTTGATAAATTCAAACTCATTGACGAAAGAAGTTTTATTCTGATAGAAAATGATGCAGGCATTTCTCTAGTAAATATTTTTTTTGTGCTATTATATATATATAAATACATATAAAAATAAAAATTATTCGTACCCATCTGAGTAATTACAGTATTACAGTAATAAAAGCCTTCCTATAATTGTCATAATCCACTTGTATTTTGACGATTTATCGTTGGTGATGAGTTTGAAGTGTTTGAGCCTTTAAATATCAATAATCTTACGATTTTCTATCAGGGTCATGTCAGGACTCTGGTCTGGCCACTGCAAAACATTAATACTTCATACAGTTAGAAGAAATATGTTGGCAGATTTAAACATTATTTTATCCTTCAACCTGCACTGGAATGAATAATTTAGGAGCTTTGAGGATACACTCACAGTTTGGGTGGACAAGGCTTTCTGACGTCTAAATACGATACGTTTAACTAATGAGACAGAAGTTCAGACAGTCAGTGTGTGAAGGTGAGTAAATCGTCATCATTGCCAACACGACACCTTCATGGCGTAACGCTGTTCTTGGGCCATTGCTGAAGTCATGGGCATGTTTTTCAGTATGAAACTTAAAATTCTGATTGTTCATCTGTTTGTACCTGCAATTTATAGTTATTTTTAAAAATATATTGAAAGTCTACAGTAAGGAAATGTGGCTTTGTCTCCAATTGATACAACTGACTGGCACAAGGTCGCTCAGTTATTTGGTCTGATCAGTCTTCATAAGAGACAAATGGCCTCAACTGGAATCAGAACCAAAGTGAATAGAAAAATGGTGAAATTTAACATATTCAGGAATCATAATGCAATTAAATACTACAATACACAAGATTTGAACGTTTTTATCACTGTGGGATTGCTTGCATAAGTGAGATTAACCAATAGGCAGCAGTTTGATTTTTGTAGATAATAATGGAATTAAGCTGAGGTAAAATGGTAACATAAATAAAAATTTGGGCATGAAATGATGATGGGGTGAACTGACCCAGAACCTTCGGACACTATTTGCTGATAAAATTCAGAGAATCACATAATATTGTACCTTTATGACCTCATATTCAGTGTTTCTTCATTAACGAGTTACGCAGAAGTAACTGGGACCGATCCAGAGCATTTGTCATTATACGCTCTGTCTCAGGGTTTAAAAGTTAGAGTTATCAAACTCACACATCAGATGCAATGGTTTTAATAAATAGGCAATGCAATTTGCTTTGTCTATAAGTGGTTTTGACATTCTTTGTTCATCAGTGCACTGTTCTCAAAACTAGTTATATCTGGCTGACAGCCTTTAGCTCAGCTGATGGTGCCGTCTGGGGAATTTCGCCATTCAGCCATGCAGACAGATGTTGGATGTACAAGTTGTCAGAATCTTCTTGTTTTTTTCTTTTTTTTCTAAAATCTATTAGGTGTCCTTTGGGGAGCTGTTCATTCACTTTGGAGCATGGCACACTTGCTCTTTAAAGCAACAAAGAACCACGAATCCTGCACATTTTGTTCTTCAGGTCTTCGCCTGAGTTTCACAGGAACAAAAGGAGAAGAAGAGCCACTTCTATCGAGTGTGTAGTATCTCATCCTGGCCTCCCGCTCGTATTTCATCGGCCCGTTTGACCACTGCTGCCTAGCCTGCTCCCCCATTTATTGTGATTGTATGGAGTTATTGAGGAGTTGAACCTATTAGGCGGGGATCTGCCATGGCTGTCAGACTACCAATTACTGTAGCTTGCAGCCATGTATAGCCTGGCTTAATGCATCTGGACAATATGGGAGGGGTGAGGGATGTTGTAAGGAGTTGGGGGGAGGGAGGTAAGGGAGGATGTCTTGGTATTTTGGGGGTCGGGTTTTCTCTGGAGACATGCTATAGTAGCGTGTCGTTAATCAATCCGATTTAGACCGGACAGGGACACACTTAGTCGCTGCTCCCGCCAACACTGGCATGGCGGGGGAGAGAAAATGCGTGCGTGACCTGCATCTTATTCCAATGCGCGGACACAAAAAGATGGATAGATGGGCCGAGAATGAAGAGAAAAGGATAGGGTGGGGAAGGAGAGAGGGATGATGGAATGGGTAAGAGGTGTGGTGGGGGAGACAACAATTAATTGAGAGATGTGAGCTGAATTAAAACAAAGGATATGTATTGATTTATTTCCGTCTTTGGGAATGAAGCAAACATGTTCACCTTGTTGCTGTTAAACGAATGCTTTTACAAAAAACATAAATATGTTCAGTTGTATTAACGAAAGGTGACAAAGTTTGGACGTGAGAAAAAACAAAAGTTATTTTAAACTTATTTGATTTATCTTTCTGATCACATGGGAAGCTTGATGACTGGTGGAGATGATGAACCATATCCTCCATCAGACAGAGACCCAGAGGAGGAGACAGAGGATGGAGTTGGGGCATTATATTTGCATTCATTAATATGTATGCGAATGCATGCTTTATTCTCCACTGTTTGTCTGCTCGGGTAGTTTGTTACTTGGCCAGTGAAAGCTCAATTTATTATAAGATTTGCTTACTGATTGTAAAAACAGACTTCAGTGAGGGTGGATGAAAACAAAACCTTCGCATTTTTCTCTACAAAATTGATAAAGAGGCTAATATGCAATTTTATATTTCTACTGTAGAACTGTTCTCTAGAAATATACAGCAGAAATTGTGTTCATGACTTTGTTTCGAGCTCATTTAACTACTGCGACATTCATCCTTGTCATTTCTCAAGACAGGGGCCACAGCTAAATCACTGCGAAACATTGCAGTAATAATGTAAACTGTTCTGTAAATATAGTACTCATCAGAAGACATTTTATTCACAATAGAGGAGGCTTGTTTGGTTGTTGCTTCAAAGTAGGTGATATAAGGGTTTCATGTCAGTCAATATTGATAATTAGTGATTAGTTTTTTGCTTTGTATCTCTAATATTTGAAATTCTGCCAAACTGGTGATGTGACCTTTTCTCTTTTATTCACAGTTTTCACTCCATGGTGTTGTTATTATTATTATTATTATTATTATTATTATTATTATTATTATTATTATTATTATTATTATTATTATTATTATTATT
>CAEGAE010016274.1:0-39325 GCA_903067095.1 Girardinus metallicus
GGGCGGGGCCAGGGCAGGCGCCCTCTGTGGGCCCAGGGCGGGGGCGGGGTTGAAAAAGCGGTCGGGGGGCCGGGGGGGGCGCCTGGGGGGGGGGTGGCCCCCCCCCCCCCCCCCCCCCCCCCCCCCTCTCGCCGCTCCGTCCCGGATTTGGCTCAGGCCCCGGCAGAAGCAGGCTCTCCTCATCCGGCATTGTGCTGCTTTCACGCGCTCCCATTGTGTCCGAAAGTTTTCCGTGACCCTCAGCGCTTTTCGCCTGGCTCGCGCCGTAAGCCCCCCCATTATAACCAGGCTCACATCGCCACATCTGCTGCGTTAGCTTTTATCTTTCAGCGCTACATCTCTTCAGCCCCCCCACCCCCACCCCCGACTACGTTTTGACTTTTCAGCGTCAACGTCGCTGCTCAGTTTCCGCGGGTAAACACACACAATCAAGTGTTTTCTGCCGCAGAGTTCAGTGTTGCCAGATAAAACCGGGGCTGCCTTTTGAACAAGTTTGAATGGGGGTGGGGGAAACAGCTGTGGGCGGGTCGTTAAAATTTGGGCTGCTTTTCACAACAGTTGGTGGGTTTTTAGAAAGGTTACAGAGGAAAATTCTTTTGAAATAGAGTCAGCGCATGCCAGAAACGCACAAAGCTTTTAATAAAATACCGTGATATTCCACTTATCTTGGTTCATCTGTTTGGAAATTTCCAGATGTAGAATGAAACGTGTCCATAGAATTGGCATACAGTACAGGGTAGGCTCGGACTACATGGCTGAAAAATGTGTCGTGATATAAGTGTTTCATGTCAGTTGATATTCATAAATATTGATTAGGTTTTTATTTATGTTGTCTGAAATACTTCCAAACTGGTGACCATTCCTGTTTTATCCACTATTTTCACTCCTCATCTTTGTTTATTTCTAAGAAGTTATGAAGCACAGTGCCTAAACTTGAAACTGCTGCTGCGCATGTTAGGTTGTTGCTAGGTAACCTTGCTTAGCGGGCTTTGAGAGGTTAAGTGGCTAAAGTCTTTTGTCTGCCTACATCCTCTAAAATGCACTTGTGGATTAGAGTTCAGTGAAATTATTGACCATTCTATCAGACATATATTCTATTGGGAGTGATCACCTGCCTATTGCCATAGTTATTGATCTATTGCCCAGCCCTACTACAGGATACTCTAATCTGTGTTAGGCCAGTACAAGAGTTCTAAATGTAATGACCGCTTGTCTAAAGCCATGCACCATTAGCCTGTTTGGGCTGCATAAAATAGATTGTTTCTGGTTGTAACATAAGAAATCTAGAGAGTTATAAATACTTTCAATAGAGGATTTATTATAAGACAACTTGGTGCTAAACTACAACACAAGAACAACCGTTTATTTGCAACACCAAACCTTTTAGAGCCAGTCCTGGCCTAGGAGACCCACATGTGTATACCTTCAGGCTCTGATTTCCATTTCCTGTTTTCAATAACGATTCCACATCTTCCCTTTTAACAGACGGGCCTAGGAAATGACAGTTAATCACAACAATACCTGTGTTCTCTTTTTATAGAACTATGGGCTTCATGGAGGGAAGATGATGCACCAGGTGAATGACAGGTGGGTTTGTGAGAATGATTGTGCCAAAATGGAGGCGGTTTCCACGCAGAACCTTTTACTCCCAACACTACCCTTACCTTGGGCTGAATGAGCGAAGCTTAGGATGGAAGACCTGTCAACTGATGCTCTAAACTGTAGCAACACTCTCAGACTCCTTTACCTCGCCACCTCTAAACACGCACCCTCTCCCACCAGACGGGGCCCACCTTCAACTGCTGGCCAACTTCCAGGATGTTCGTGAACTTGAAGCGCATTCGAAAATGCCAGTTGGTGCAGCTGATGACAACCTGCCTGCTGCTGTCGGTGGTAATGATCTGCTGGGAGCAGCTGGACTCAGTCGTCGTCAGCCACGTCAAGTCCTACTCCTTCCGCTACCTCATCAACAGCTTCTACTATGTTAATAGGAGCCTTACCATTCCTCGTGAGCAGGCCAGAAGCTTCAGTGACTTCCCCTACCTGTTGGACCACCCCGACAAGTGCACAGACGAGGACGTCCTCCTTCTTGTCTTTGTAAAATCCTTCCCTGAGAATTTTGAGCGTCGAAACGCCATCAGATCCACCTGGGGCAACGAAAGGTACATCCAAAATACCCTGGGTGTGACGGTCAAAGTTCTGTTTGCCTTGGGAAGCGTTAGGAGGAAAAAGACTGAGCCTTTTTGGAGCAAAAAGAGCGACAGCAGCTTCCGGAGGAAGCTTGTCCTCGAGGACACTCTCTACGGCGACTTGATCCAGAAGAACTTCAAGGACTCCTTCCACAACCTGACCCTCAAACTCATCATGCAGTTTCACTGGATGCACAGCCGCTGCGCCCATGCCCACTTCTTCATGACCACAGACGACGACGTCTTTATCCACATGCCCAACCTGGTGAGGTACCTGCAGGAACTGAGCAGTAGGGGAGTCACCGACTTCTGGACGGGGAGAGTGCACATCGGAGCGCCGCCCATCCGCAGCAAAGACAGCAAGTACTACGTTCCGTATGAGATGTACCAGTGGTCGGCTTACCCCGACTACACGGCCGGGGCCGGCTACGTCGTCTCTGGCGATGTGGCCCATAAAATCTACCACGCCATGCTGACCCTGAACGCCTCCCTCTACATAGACGACGTGTTCATGGGCATCTGCGCCAACGCCGTCAACGTGTCGCCACAGCGGCACGTTTATTTCTCTGGAGAGGGCAAGGCACCGTACCACCCGTGTATCTACAGCCAGATGATGACCTCTCACGGCCATGTGAAGGACATTTATGAGCTATGGCGGGAGGCGACGCACCCAAAGGTCCAGCAGAGCACCTCAGGACTGTTTGGGAAGCTGTACTGTACTGTAGTGAGAATATATCTCCTCTGTAAACCCCGGTTTGTTGACACCTATCCTTGCAAAGCAGCATTTTTATAGTGCAAAGAGGAAGCAAGAGTCCACTATGACACCAACAGTGATGACCGATGGGTTCATTTCTAAAAGTATTACCTCAGTCCTTTTCCTAGGACCTCTACCCACACAGTGGTTTACCGCTGCAAAAGAAGCCAGAAAGAACAGGTTGTTTTATCACTGCTGGAGTGAGACCTCCATCTTGTCTAATGAAATTTTTGTCGTGGTTGTTTTTAAAGTGCAGGCATTGTGGGCCGACCACAGAATGTGAAATTAAAGTTCTGCAAAGATGTGTCTGTGTCGTGCTAATTTTAAACCTAAGCCTCATGCGAATTAGGTTTTTATTTCGGCGGTTCTTCAGCTTTGTGTTTTGGGTTTTGGAGCTTTCCCCAAATGACAGCGATTTTGCCGTCTCTCTAAATTTAGCATTTAAAGGTAAGAAGGTATGAAGCAAGAAGCACATTTTCATTGCATAATAGAGGGAAAATTCATGAAGGTGCTGGTTAAACAAGATAAACTGTTGGTGCAACAAAGCTGTGATTTTCTGACGGCAATAATTCAATCCGATTTTGAGCAAAAATGGACCGTTCAACCTGTTGCTACTGGAAAGTTGTTGACATCCAACAGTGGAAGTCTTTAATTTGCCGTCTCATCATTACATCAATGGTGAAACTTAAAACTTGTCGATGTCGCTTCTCTGTTTACTCATTTGGTTGAGGTTGTTAAAAGGGCTTTGTACACATTTCTTCCTGGACAACGACCGCAGATGCGTCCTATGCTTTGAAACAGGGCTTCTTTGTTGGCTATAAAAGGTATCAGTGAGTTCCAGGGAACAGATGACCATTAAAATTATACCACAATACAATACTTCATAATTTTTCAGTTTGAAATTGTGCTCCTGCTGTAAAATAAAATTTTTAAAAATGTATTTATTTATTTTCACCAAATCTGCAACAAAGATCGCCAGTGCTGTAGCCAGCAGTCAGTCCTTTCACAAGTAACTTGCCGGCGGGTGTCGATGGCTTAAAAGACGCTGTAGCTTAGTTACAGTTTCAGAGTTATGCCTAATGGCACCGAAGAACTGATAGTAACTACACAGAGCTACAAAGTCATTAAAACCTTTTTGTGTGGTGTGAGATTTGAGTCACATTTCATTCTGCGGTATCACATAGTTTCGATGCATGAAGTGTGAACGCTGCTGCACTCATGCAGTGACCTGGTAGACAAAATGCATGCTGCATCGTCAGGTGAAGTAGGGGTTTCTCATGGAGTACCCCAAGGCTCAGTGCTTGGCCCAGTTCTCTTTCCTATTTACATGCTTCCACTTGGTAAGATTATTAGACTGCTTGTCATAAAATTCCACTGTTATGCTCATGAAACATGATGCTCCCGTTTGGTGGACTGCAGGCGTATTTAGAAGACATAAAAACGATGTGATGTTAATTTTTCTGCTCTTCTGCACTTTGGCACTGAGACATCATTTCTGATAGCTACCAGACAGAACATGCAAATCCCCTCCCACACACCCTCCAAAAAAAGAAAAAAAAAAACTGCTTGTGGTTGAACAATGAATGAACCTCTCTCTCTCTATGTTTAGCACTTCGTGTGGAGAACCACAGAGGAAGCCCAGATAAGCATTTCCAAAGCAACCGATCTGTTTTCAGTAACGTTATACATGATGTACACTTTTCTATATTCCATCCATTCATTTTCTAACACCCTTGTTAGAAAATGGGGTCGGGAGGGGAGCTGGTGCCTATCTCCAGCTAACGAGAGGCCGGGTACACCCTGGACATGTCGCCAGTCTGTCGCAACTTTTCTATGTTAGTTTACATAGTTGTATGAATGTGTTTTTATGTAACCATTAAAGCCAGTCGTATATCTAAATATGAGCTGGCATCACCAGGCTCTAAACTGCAGACAGCCAGTATTTGAACGTGAAGGTTTCCTTTTTCCGACTGTGTTCACTTACAGCGTCTGAAGTATGGAAATCACAAACCATACTGTTTGCCAAAATTATACACAGCCAACACAACAATTTTTGTTGTGTTGGCTGCCACCAACACAACAAAAATTACAAGTTAAAAAAAAGGCACATCTCCTTCAAAAGGAGGCTTTTCTAAAGTCAGTTTAATCCTGAGATACTTTGCTGCAACCTTAGTTGCTTATCTCTGTAGCCCTCCAGAATGCGGTTTAAAAAAAAAGAAGTGTAGGTCTTCAAAGTGTCATTTTTCCATGCAGGGGTTAGCTGTGAAAAAAAATGACCTTGTAGTTAAAAGGAAGGTTTTACAATTACGTCTCTTTACAGGTTATGAACGTTGCATAGAGTTGGTGTATTTTTAGTCGGCCGCCAGTGTGTGTGATCTGTGTTAAAAACAAGGTAGAACATTTGTTAACTATATATATATATATATATGTATATATATATATATACATATATATATATATATATATTCAACATTGAAATAAGTAGCTCCTGCTTCGCCATCCTTCCATGAATCCGTTCTTCATACCTGCTTCATTTCTGCAGGCTTTCTGGAAGTTGCCCGTCTTCAGCGAATGAGGCGAGTAAGCCGAGTTAGTGATGAAATCGTAGGTACATATTTTATTATATCAAACCACATGGGTAAAGTACATTGCCTTAAAGTTTTTTTTTTTGTTGTGTTTTTTTCACCAAGTCGATGTGGTAATGTGCCTTTAATGCAGCTTCCATCTTAGCAACGATTGCTTCACTGGTTCCTTTCAGCACAATTATCTAAATAGCAAAGTGAAGGCATTATGGTTAATAATGAATCAGAGCTCACTGCCTGCGGCTTGTGAAATGTGTTGTGTTGATCAAAATCATTAATAATTCAAATGCTCTCCAATTTAATGCCTATGAAACATCGGAGACGAAAAGAAACACAAACTGCCATTTCAGTTTGTGAAATGGCAGTTTCACAAATTGCCATTTCATTGTCAGGACTGATTGGGAACAAACTGTAGTGTTCTGGAAGGCGGGTCCAGTTGGGTCTAGTGTAGAACCAACTACTTTGGAAATGTCTGGAGTTTGATTTTATCATTGTCCAATGGGTAGCAGAATAACTAAACATCAAGTATGGAGACAATAGACATTTTTACATTGCCTAAAAATAAAAAAAAATAAAAATTCAGTTTGTTTTTTGAAAATAAAGAGCTCTGGAAGGTTGTATTATTTTTGTTATGATTGGCTCAGGGTCCCAAAGGTGGAGACAGCCAGGTTTAAATATTCTGTGCTCCAAATGAACAGATGAACGACACCTGTGAAGAGGAGGAGCACAAGTGCAGATACCAAAACAACCCGCAACCCAGTGCATGAGGCCCAGGGCCGTAACATGGGGGCTCGTCCGGGAGCAAAGGGGCAGCATTCTATAAAATTGAGTCAGTGGTTTCTTCAGATTCGTTGGTAGATCGACTGTTAGTGGAGATCCTTCTTGCCCACAGCATCACCATCCATGACGAATCTTTGAAGATTCTTAGGTGATATGAATTTTGACATTTATTTTCCTTTTGGGATAAAAAAGAAAATTGTATTTTTTGAATTGAATTTTATGTAATGCATTTTTTTTGTTTCATCAGTGAAGTTTTTGATGATAAAATAATCAAATCCATCAGTAGGAAAGCCAGGAATGACTGACGGTGTATGTAAACTTCTGACTGGACTGGTGGAGAAAGTCAAATTACATAAACTTGTTCCCTGAAACCCCACCCCCCTAGCCCCCCCATATTTTCTGGCGACACATAAATGTGTTGCCAGGAGGTGACAGATGTCCATAGAAGATAGAAAATGCAAAGTTATTGTTTCATGACCATAAACCATTTTGGAGAGAAAGTCACTTTGCTGCTTTTACTGCTCTGGTTAGTGTTTACTTTTGTTTACTGGCATTCTTTCTTCAGGTTTTGGACAGACTACTTCTTATTGGCATAAACTTCTTTTTATTTGGTAAAACTTTCTGTCCTGAATTTGTGGATCTGTCAAAAGCTATTTTTCCTCTTTCAAATTTTTTCAGAAGTTCCCCTTTATGAAAAACTGGTTATGAAATATCTTCAGAGTTTCGTAGGCCTTTTGTATGACATGGAACTTCCACTATGCAAACTCTCTGCATATAATAACCTTCTCTAGTCAGTCTGTTTGTTGCAGAAATATAGGAATCAACCTGAACTTCCAACATTAGCTCACAGTGTGTCATAGTTGGAGGTTTTTGTCTATGAGTGCATTTTCAAACTGTAATATTTATATTTTATAAACACGTCTACATTCCCCCCTTTTGCGTCACGTCTATCCAGAACTCTTCTCAGTGTGGATAATGACAGTGTCAAAATGATTCATTCCTCTGACGCATTTCGGCTACACACGACTCATTCAGGAAGTTTGTTTCTGATAGGAAATTAGAAGCATCTCTTTAAAGGTAATAACGTAACATTAGATGTAACAGGCACGTGCAGGGGGGAGGGAGGGGGCGAAGGGGGCTTGAGCCCCTGCCCCTTTTATCTTTGATGCCCCTAGTGCCCTTTTTTGAGCTTTTCTTTTTCCCAAAAAAATTTTTTTTAAATTTTTGACAATTTTTTTATCTGTATGTCAGAAGGCCTGCTTGTGCCCCTCAGCAATAATATTTAGCTAAATATAATTTAGCAAAATAAACTAGTCTGGCTGCCCTCAGTCTAACAATGATTCTCAGTTTCTGCCGCCATGTTGTTCAGACACCATGGTGAGGAGGAGGGGGGCGGATCTGTGCCCTTTAACTATCAAATTATGGGCAAGAATATTTTTTCATACATTGGTTTGTGAATAAAGTGAAAATAAACCACCAGATTCCACACCACTAAAAAACGCGCTGGGGAGACAGATCCTATGTTTCCCTTCGTAGAGGAAGGGCCTTAATATTCCTCTTAACCCGTATTTCAATGGGTTTTGATTGAAAAAGGTCTGAAAGTGGCAATATTATGTGCTTTCCAGCCACATAGAATCATTTGATAGCACAATTAAGTAAGTTAACGTCAGTTGTTATAAAAATGCTATCCGTATCAAATATAACTTAAAAGAAATTTGACTTCCTAATTTAGCTTCTTGAAGTTGAGCCTCTGTCTCTTTACGAAACTTGTTTCTCGTTTTGAAACTCCGCCTTCAGGAAGTCATGACAACATGGCTCCTCTATTAACCTGTAACAAAGTTTTTACCAGAGTTGCACTGAGAAGCAGCTCCTTTAATGAGCTCAACAGACGATCAGCTCCACCAGGTGTTTGCTAATTGCTGCTGGTTAGTCAGAAGGATCAGTGGGGGAGTCACTGGGGAGGAGGGCTCTGTTCGTCCTCAGTGGCGGAGCCGGGTCCACCCAGAGGTTTTCAACGGCCGAATGGATGCCATGGAGATTAAAGGATTTCTCAAACATGCATGAAAGAATCAAAGCAACGCTGACGAGAGAATAATATTATAACATGATGCAAAGCTAAAAAAAAAGAAAAATGTTGATTTTATGTCATATTGCCCCCTTAAGGTCAATTATCAAACTGTTTTTTGATACTTTGCCCCTTTAAAAGTGATAGGCTCCTGCCCCTTTAAATATCACGCATGCTGTGTTGTTGCATAAAAAACTGGTTTAATTGCTGCCAGGCTATTAAGACTTTTCTCACCACATCCTGCATCTTTCTTCTTCTTTTCAAATGGTTGCTCTCCTACGGGAAACGATGAAACACCAAAAACATTATAAATGGACTCATTTAGAACAGTTCAGCTGTTTGCTTACATTCTCCCTTCGTTTGGCTCTCTGAAAACAAGACTGATTGAAATACTCTGAAATTTGTGTGAAACCAACTTATTGTATGGATTCGTCGCACACTGACTTAGAGAAGGAGGGTAAGAAGCAAAAGATTACAAAAGCAGGATGTTTACAGAGTATTCAAGTATATCACTAGAAAGTTGGGTGGAAGAAAAATGTTTGGTAGAAAAAGGTGTGAGTGCAGCGGGGATAACTGCATCACAGTTACCAGGAATTAAGACTTGGAAATAATGAATCTGTATATAACCATCACCTCTTTAACTGAATTATTAAAATAAATGATCAGAAACAAATTGGTCAATATAGATGGACTTATTTTTGTGTCAAATTAAATATCTTTTAAGCAAATTACATCTAAAAGATTTCTTTTTTCAGGAGCTTTGGATGATGCTGGAGCTTCTGAGTAACAATAAGGAAATACTGACTACCTAAGCATAATATTTAATTGTTCAGATACTTGTTCAAGTGAACATTTAAAACTTCCAAGGTTTTGTTCCCTTGATCCCTAAAGAGCTTCAAGCTTTCTACCTGATGTTGAAAAGGCTAGACTGCAGAGGGCGCACAACGTCCAAATCGAATGCTGCGCGATAGGTGGTTCAATGGAATTGTGGGTAATGTAGTCAAGAGGTTGTAAAAGAAAAGGCTTAGTGGGTTTTAAAAATACAGAATTAGCCCTTTAGTTGTGCATAGAGTCGTAATTTGTAAATTATGTCCAAATGAGATACCGTCTTCACTCTCCAGGAATGTTTTACAGTGCATCTACTGTGCGCACCACAGGGGGGCGCCATTTCCCACTACCTGGCCATCAAAGCAAATGGGAGTCTTGTTCTCGGCCCAGATAAACTACTTAACACCGGTTTTGTAGTAGTTACAAAAACTACAAATATTTAGTACTACAATATGAATACCTTATAAAGACGATCCAAAAGATTATCTGTTCATCTTCAAAAGCCATTTTTTTGAAGCCTTTGATCAAATGTAGAAAATTTATAGTTGACTACAGAAGTCAGGTAAAAGTAGATAAAGTTGACTTGTATAATTCCAATCTAAAATATTAGCATGGTAGTCACAAGAACACATTTTACTAAATCATATTTACTCCCATTCATGACTGTGTAGTTTGTAGGGTTTTAAATTCATTAACCATGTTACATTTACTAATAAAGAATATAAACTTTCTGCAAACCTACGACAAAATTACTAAATATAAAATGGTTAATTAAGGTTTACTTTCGTAAGTTAAGATATTTTTGCCTAAACAAAATACAGCAAAAATACCCTTTTAGATTCTACAGACACAATGCAGCTGATTTACTCCTGGTTGCCTGTAGAGGGAGCGCTACACCATTCCCCCTGCAGTCAAGTTTCTAAACTAGAAAACATTCATCTTCCAAAAACAAAACTGATCTATGACCCTCACACATTCACTGACCTAGACGCCAACGACAGAGCAATATATTTACTTACAGCAATTTCTGTTTATTAAGACATTCATACACTTCAGGAGAGGAGGGGAGAAAAGAAGGAGTCAGTGGGGAGTGGAAATGGCAATATACTCTTAAGGGTAAAACCACGGCAGCAAAATATGGCCAACCTGTAAGGAACTCTGATATAGCATGTGGGATTAAAAAAAAATATATATGGTACATTTAAATTAAACACATTCACAAAAGAAACAAAAAAAAGCAAGTGAATCTACAGTACAACATGACAAGTGCCTCTATTAAGCAGGCCCACAAGACATCGCACATATGTTAGCATAACATAATTTGCAGACTTTATACAGCACTTATACCTTTTAGTCCACAAGTAGGTTACTAAACGATGGAGAACATCGAATACACGCATGTTATTTAAACATGAAAAGAAATACCTGATAAGGACCCTAATGTTTACACGCCCCATGGCTCGGTAGCTCCAACCAGCCGGCCGACGAGGTCAGAACTTACAACTGTCCAGGAGGGACCACCATATGAGTCACCTCGCTTTTAACGCACACCAAAAATCTGATCCAAGATTTAGCATTGAGAAGTAGGTTTTTTTTTTTCCCCCTCGAATAATATAAGCACAATGCAAGTGGACGATCGCTATCACTGCGTAAAAAAAGAAAAAAAAAAGATAGATCTCAGGGCTCAAATCAGGTCGGCCACATTCATAGGCATCTCCTCCACGGTGGTGTTGTAAAACGTCTCGATGTCTCGAAGAATCCTCTTGTCCTCCTCGGTGACGAAGTTGATGGCAACTCCTTTTCTGCCGAAACGGCCGCCACGACCGATTCTGTGGAACGACGAGGAGCCGTTTTAGTCCCCAGCAGAGCCACACGGTTCAACACAGTCCCTCCAAGATGAGGAGAGGGTATTTTGAGATTATTTCGGCCTAAAACGACTGATTTTTGTGGCCCTTATTTTTTAGAAAAGTTACACATTCTTAATCATTATTGTTTGGAATTACAAGAAAAGTTGAAATTGCTTCAGAAAGCAATTTTAGCATACATAGTTAATATTTAAAGTCCAAATAACATTTTCATGGACCTTGTTGAAATGGCAATCTTGACACGCAAAAAAAAACAAAACAAAAAAAAAACAATCATGTGAGGAGAACTTGAACTGCCTCAACTCACCTATGAATGTAATTCTCACGATTTGTAGGAAGGTCATAGTTGATGACCAGGGAAACCTGCTGAACGTCGATCCCACGAGCCTAGAAAGAACACACTCATGTGAAACCAGCACCAAATCCCACAGATCAACTAAGTTCACGTTTCAGAATGTCGCCCGTGTTTAAGTAGCAGGTTCCCACGTCAGCGGAACCCACTGTGGAGAACGAGCCTTAATCTCCCCAACGTTCCACCTGCTTGGCCAGTTTTAGACTGCTGCAGCATTTTAAACCATCTGGGTTACTTTTCAGAATAATAATAGATCACAAAGTTTATTATCATTTTGATACTAACCAGAAGATCAGTTGTGATCAACACTCTGCTGGACCCGGAACGAAACTCTCTCATAATTACATCCCGCTCCTTCTGGTCCATGTCTCCATGCTGTGAATTAAACAGTCGGTTAGCTGAGGAAAAACCAAGCTAGCTTGCTAACGGGCTAACGGGACGCCATACCAGAGCAGACACTGTGAAGTCCCTAGCGTGCATCTTCTCAGTCAGCCAGTCGACTTTTCTCCTGGTGTTGAGGAAGATGACCGCCTGGGTGATGGTCAGAGTCTCATACAAATCACACAGAGTGTCCAGCTTCCACTCCTACAGACGGACAGAACGGACGTACGTTACCCTGACGCTGCAGCAGCACTGGGTTTAAAGTAGGCCTGGACTATATGGTGGAAAAACACTAAGTGTTTCATATCAGTTGGTAGATAATTATTGATTAGTTTTTTGTTCTAAATATCTGCAATAATGCCAAACTGGTGCCGTGATCTTTCCAGTTTATATTTAAGCAGTGGGAAAACCAGGTTGTTGCTAGGTAACATAAAAGAAAGTTAATTGATTCCGATTCAGAATGAGAAGTATTTTGGAAAATGTAGGCAGAAGAGAGGCTGTAGCCTCTCAGCCTCTCACAGCCAGATAAGCTGGGTTGGTGGCATCAACTAACTCGCTGTTTGGTTACCTAGCAACAACCTGTATGCCAACTTGAGCAGCAGCAGTTTAAGGTTTCGGCAATAAACGGCATGGAGTGAAAACTGTAGACAAAACAGGTTACGAGTTCGGCAGCATTTCAGACATTTAAAAACTAATCAATAATTATTGATATTGACTGAGTTTTTCCGTCCTATCGTTCGGCCCTCCTGCATCACCAAATGTGTGACTGATTGACTGTCCAGTAAAAAACACACACAGGATGTGTAACACAGGATCTTGAGACTGAGGAGAGCGGACATTAAGAAAGCGGTCCCTCCCAGCCTCGTGTGCGACCCCGTGAACTTTCGTCTCCTTCCCTGGTGTACCCATGCTTACACGGCCGCAGGAGCCGAACCCGGCCGGGCCGGGCCGGCTCACGCGGTTTGAGCAGGGTGCTTTGGAGGGAAGAGGTGGACCGGATGGAACAGAGGATGGACGTGCAAACCAACCTCTCTCTCCACGTTGATGTAGAACTGCTTGATACCCTCCAGGGTAAGCTCCTCCTTCTTCACCAAGATGCGGACGGGGTCGCGCATGAACTTCTTGGTCACCTCCAGCACGTCAGCGGGCATGGTGGCGGAGAGCAGGACCACCTGGACAGGGAGGAGGTGTCAAGAGTGGAGGCGACGCAGACGATTGGCTGTAGCACTTCACCTCGAGACAGCAGCCAATGAACATTAAGAAAGAGGTTCGGCTGCGTCTCGTTTGCGGTTTGGTGCACGATGATCTCCTTCCGCGTGAAACTCTGCTGGCATTATTGCGTGAAACAGATCGACTGGGTCACACAATTACAGCAGACTTCTGTAGGTGCAGAAGGACGGTCAGTGAAGTCAGGAAGGTGTCCCGATTTCACGTTCTGGTCACTTTTTACCAAATGTAAACAGTAAAATTGAATTTGTGGCAATTGCAACACAGATCATTGTAAATACAAAATCTTTAAAAAAATTAAATAAAATAAAAAAAATTGAGAAAGAAGAAAGATCCAGAGCAACTGGAATGAGCTTACAGACAATTACAGAGGAGGGTTGGAAACCAAAGCTGGGCTGATTTTATCAATGCATCAAATTTTTTGCTTTGTTCAAGATTTTGGTTTTGGAAAATGTGGATTTTTCTTCTGGAGTCTCTCTATTCGGACTTTAAATTCAGGTTAACTATGATGGGATATTCAGGTTAAGAATTTTTTTTTTTTTTTTTTTTATTTACAAGAACTCCAACAAGAAAAACTAAAAAATTAAAAGTTTGAAATAAGCGTTACAAAAACAATATGTATCTTTTAACGTCATCATCAAGTTAGCAGCGGCCGACTTTGAAACAATTATGCAAACTGAATCTGTTTTAATGGGGGCACAAAGTCCCAGCAGAGCTCCCCCCCCAGTAAAACACTTTTCTCTTTAGGTGAAATTTTCTCCATTTTTCTAATATTGTGTCTATATTCTCATAATTAAATAGGTTTTTGTAACACTCCATCACACAACTCAAAGGGATGTTTTGAAATGAAGGCCACTTTTTGAAATGTCATTTGTAATTTGTTTTAGAAAACAAAGAGCAAAAAAAAAAAAAAAAATCGAATTTGATTTTTAAGCCTCATCACCCAGCTCTTGCCAAACCTGAATATGAAGTGAATGAGAGGAGAAGCGAACATGGACAGGTTATGGACAAAGGATAAAGTCTGGAGTTACATACTTGAATGTTTGTGCTCAGCTTCTGGAAGATCTCATAGATCTGATCCTTAAACCCCCGACTCAACATCTCATCGGCCTCATCCAGAACAAACATCTTGATCCATTTTGGAGCTGAAAGACAAAACGGAAACAGTGAAAATGTGCTCAATTAGAGGCCAAACGTCAACAATGCTACAGGCTGGCGTTGCTTACACAGATGCCTCCTGTTGAGCATGTCGTACACGCGGCCCGGCGTACCCACCACTATGTGAGGGGCCTCGGCCTGGAGCTTCTGAATTTCACTGCGGAGGTTGGTGCCTCCGATGCAGGCGTGGCAGGTCGCCCCCATGTAGTCACCCAGAGCCAGAATGACCTTCTGGATCTGCGGAGGAGAGAGACGAGCACGGGTTCAGGACGACCGAGTGCAGACCGGCGGTCCAGACGAGTTCGCGACATCGGCTCAGTGATCAGCAAGTCAGAAAGGAACTCTCCATCTCAAGAGTCAGTCCCGAAAGATGGTATACCATCACGTCACTCGAGCGCTCCACAGACACAAAGAAACTCAGCCAAATGATCTTTCAGGCCGATGCAGCCATGGACAGAGACTACACCAAGCCACACAAAGATCTTCTTAAAAAAACAAACAAACAAAAAAATAAAACGTTCAGAAATTTGTGACAAATCCATAAAAGATGGTACCTTCGCATCTGAACAGTGTCCTCAGTATGCTGCCTAGGTCTGAGACACTGTTGAGGTCACATGACCTCAGGAACAGCATACCTGCTGAGCCAGCTCTCTGGTGGGAGCCAACACCAGAGCCTGAGTCTCCTTCTGCTCAATGTCCAGCTGCTGCAAGATAGAGATGGCAAACGTGGCTGTCTTGCCAGTTCCTGACTGGGCTTGGGCAATGACATCGTAGCCTAACGGTGAGGAAACACATTTAATATCCCTTCATAGAGCACAACACAGAGGCACAGAAAGTCAGCGTTAAATCCGACGATATTGAGTGATCAGTAAGGTAATGAAAAGTATCCCCATTTGTTGGGTAAGTCCCGAAAGATGGTTAAGCATCACTTCACTCAATCACAAGGCGCTGCCCCACCCCCCCTCCCCGAGTTCAGCTCGATGCCTGTACCTTTGATGCACGGGATGATGGCCCTCTGCTGAATGGCAGACGGCTTTTCAAAACCATACGCGTATATTCCCCTGAGAAGAGACTCCTTCAGGTTCATATCATCGAAATTGTCTGTAATCTCATTCCAGTTGCTCTGGATTGGCAAGGAAGAAAGAAGGAAAAAACAAAACAAAAAAACAATTGAGAATTGTCTGACATCATTACGCGTCCCTACAGTAGCAGTGGAGCGAAGAAATCGGGTTTTGGATTCACCTCGATGACACCATCAGGCTCCATTCCTTCTGGCCCCCCATGGTCTCTATCTCTTGAGCTGTTTGGGAAGAAAACAAATCCGATAAATGTCGCTCAGGTAAGCAGCCCCATCACATTTTCCAGAGGTTCCCCCCTGACATGCGATCGATCGTGGTGCACCTTCGGGATTAAGTTTGTTTTAGGATATGCTAAAAATACAAAGCAAAAGCAACACAGCCGGCCCCTGCGCGCTGCGCCGCTGCCGAGGGTGAAGTAAAACCAGGCGACAGTTGGTAGTGGAGGGACAGAAACGTACCCAGGTAAGGTTGAGATGAAGGCATTTTTAGTCCAAGTACGCGATATTGTCACCTTCGTAAAATAATGGCCCAAGTCATTTTTTGCCAAAAGATGATTTAGGCATAATAAAGAAAGATCTAGGCCTTTATTTTAGGAGGCTGAACAACAGTAACGTGGCTGATAGTTTGGCCGTTACGCGTAACGTTTCGGACGTGTTCTGAAGGCTCCCTCACCACCATCATCTCATTTCACCCTTTGGCCCTCCATTTTGGATCTTTTTGTTTAAAGGGGCAGGACGTGTCAGTTTACGTAGAGTATTGAAAGAGCAGAGGGGAATTAGTAACATTGTTTTCCACAAGTACACTTTAAATTCTGCACTTCCAAAGTAAATATCTTATATGTTTTAATGGAAATTAACCGAGCAGGGTTTTTTTTCTTCTTTTTTTCCTATACAGATTCCAAGTACATCAATTTTGATTTCATATTTGTTCTAAAAGACCAGTGACAAAAATGAGTGGCGTTTTGAACCCAGCTGAAAATGAATCCCATCAATTAATGTAAAGTATACCCCTAGTCCTTTTATTCAATATCAAGCTGTGAATGAGCACCAGAGTATACGCTCTCTGTTGAAAAAAATAAATAAAATAAAAAAAAAAATCTGAAAAATCCCCAGATCTACCACTTCCTAGCGCATATATGCTCTAAAGTACATTTTGTGCTACTCCACAGCAAAACAACTACGTACATTTAAACAGGTTGACAACTGTTAAACCAGTTTATGTTTAAGAAACCTGGAAGTTTAGAGTTTTGGAACCAGCGTCCCTATTTTTCAGTGGAACAATTTAGCCACCAGCTGAATTGTAAACTATAATGCACTGAGGGAAAAGTGGCAGCAGCCCTGTGAAACGGGGCTCTGCCACATTAAGTGAAAAAGCCACATTACACGTGTAGTGAGTGTGCCCGGAGCGGTCCGGGTCACGCCCAGAGTATCTCATTACCACAGCCCGGACCCTCGGTGGGCGCACGTGTCAAATTCCACGAGCCGGCCGTCTACTACCTGCCCGGAAAGTTTTTGGTTATATAACCTCAGGAGAGTTGCTTTAACAAGAGTCACAAGCCCCAGTTCGGGTGTGTTCCGCGTATTTCAACATGGAGTTCCGTATGTGCGCCTGTATCGCTGATGGCCAATATGTCGGATAATTGGGCCTGTACGGGCAATAGCGGCTTCTACCTAGAACTAGGCCGAAAAGCACCCTGGGCCAGCGGTTCCCCTGGCAAGCACCCGCAACTTTAATAAAGAAATAAATTAAAACTTATATGCAAGGGAAGACGAGTGTTAACAGTGGCTAACGTTAATTAAAAAGCATAACGACTAATCCAAATAATGCACCATAACGTGAATTTATAGCAGTGGTGTTTCACTGCGGCTAACTGCTAAGCTAGCAACCAAATCACTCCGAAAGCAGATAGGCCTAACTGACTCGGTATAAACTAATACGTTGTCATGCAACTTACTGAACACTTCCGGCCGTTCGGGTACAGTTAAATATTAGTTTATGTCTCAGAAAAATCTCCAAATGTAGCTCTTTACCTGTTGTAATCAGCAGAATCGCTAGACATGATCCGTTCACCACTTCAGCATGCGACTGAAAAGATCGCTGATGGCGACGCCAACTGCCTTTAATGCGGCTGGACTATTTTCGCTGACATTTCTTATGCCCAGTTTTATTGTAAAAATAGTGGCAGTCAACTGAATTATTGCATTTACCACCATTAACTTTGTATGATAGCATAATATCAAAATGGATATTTTATTAAGTGATAATATATTTTAAAATGTACAGACTACATTTCTCAGCGGAAGGATAATGCAGTAATAGGTAGTGCATCCACTGCTACAGCGTCTCTGACAGGTCAAAACTCGGCGTGACAAGGTTGTGCAATAATTTTGGAGCTAATTTTCTGTTGTGAAGAGTTGGAGAAATGAAATACTTTCAGAACAAAATAGACATTTTGTCATTACATATTTTATAGATATTTAAATAGACACAATTAACGTGCGGCAGTAATGCAACTTTGCGATACCTTAATTATCCAACGGTTTTTGTACTTATAGTAGTTTAAATCACATTTTTAAAACCAGACATCGTCAAAAAAAAAAAAAAAAACGTTGTACAGAGGAACCTGTGTTGCCAATCTCTACTCCTTTATTCAGGAAGAGCTACATGCTGTTTAAATATCATGTAACCACAATCACACTCCTATCTTGCACTTAGACTTTCTAATATTTTGGATTCTTGCTCCGTTGGAATGTATCCAGCATCATCAGACAATGATGTCTGTGCACAACTTAAATTATAATTTCAGTGTTCTGAAGGAAATCTTACCAAAGGCACTTTTAGTTAGAAGTCACTAGTTAGTGATTCATTTCAAATGTTGGAACGCAAACAGAACGTACGTCCAGCTGTAGATTCTTGAAAACAAGAATAATGGTGATTACCATTTTGACCTTTTAGATTTTTTCTCATCAAAATACCTTACAGACTTTACATATAGACTTGAATACACACCTCTCCACTATTTAGACCAAAGTCGACCAGCATGTTGTAGAGAAACCACAGATGCTTGTGTAGCCATCCACAACTTTGCAAAACCAGTTTCTGGGATCATTGTCTTGTTGGCACTCAGTTTTGAAGATGTGACATTTTAAAACAGGCGTTTCTTTCTTGGACAGCACCTGTCAGTGTAAGTCTTATTTTAGACCAGAGTCACTCTGGTGGTTCCTGGATTGCTTCCAAACATCATGACTGATGTTGTTTCATATCAGGTTGACAGAATGGGTCCTATTCTAGACAAAGTTTGACCTGCCAAGCCACAATGACAATAAATTGTGTTTAATGGAGTCAAGGTGAGACTTTTAGATCAACACTGTAAAACCTAACTAGTTCTCCTTTCATAAAAAAAAAGCACATTTTTTAGTTTTCAATAACATAAGTGATGAGTAACTTAACTTGTGCCATTTCAGTGAGCGTAACTTTAGTTAGTAAATCTGAGCATGCAGTAATGATTTACACAACTCCAGAAGCACATTCTTTAAAATAAAATTTCTTTACTGAAACAGCTCTTGCCTCCTGCTTTTTATTTGTTCTGCCTACTCAAACGTTGACAGAAATCAGTGATATTTTTGCCCACCATTTTTCAGAAAGACAAACACAAGCATACGCAAGCCTACACACTCAGGTAGAACGAGATGGTCATGAAAATGGATGCGTAGCTCACACATGGTACAGCTTCACAAATGTACTGTACATCCCGAAAAATAGCTAACAAGTGCTTTGACAGTAAGCTCAGTCTTTATAAACAGACTACATACAGCAGATGAAGCTTGGGAGTCTAAATTTGAGCCTTAAACACCTGAAAGCTCATTTCTGTGATTGGTTGCTGCTGCTGTCTGGCCAGTCCCAGTCATATTACTTCAACTTTTAAAAATGTATTTACCTCAAAAAGCCCTCAACTTATTTAATTCAAGTGTTTAGTTTAAAAAAAACAAACCCCAAGTTAAATCCACTTCATTTAATTAAAGTCAACATTGTAATTAACTCTACATCTCATTTGGATTTTGTTTGAGTGTTAGCAAAATCCTGATCAGATTTGCATTCATGCATATTTTTCAGTTAAATACAGTGCTACAACTTGCAGTGTAATAAATCTTCGCTATCTGTCAAGTATGGTGTATGTAGCGTTAAGCTGTTGGGGCGTTTCACTGCTTTTGATGCTACTGGTGTGTCACACAAGTTGGGTGGAACAAATGATAATGTAGGGACTACCCCCAACTTCTACAAGTTCATTCAAAATAGACAGTAAACATAAAGACTGTGAAAAAGTGGAAAAAGTGTGTTCCATTAGGGAAATCATCCCAAACAGGTCCTAACTTGTTTTGGAGTAGATAAAGCGGGCCGACAGTAAATTTCTGCAATGATCGAAATTCAACCCAAACCCGCTGGCGTTGTTTCGGTGACAATAATCCAAACCCCTTAAAATGAACTTTGTGAAGTGTGATCAAATATCCAGACCCAGATTTAGACAATGTAAATATTCACAAGGGGCCTTAAAGCTGCAGTATGTAACTTTTATGAAAAACAATTGTTGAAAGTGTCACGACATAGTGACATGGGAATGGACAGATAATCTGTGAGATCTCTGCCTTCTCCCAGTGCTGCCTAGAAACAAAATCTTACGCTCTAGTTCCTAGTGCAAATATCTTAACGCACTTGAAATAAGACAAAACTAACTTACAAGTAAGTTTTCAGCAAGATGTAGTGGCTTTACGTCAAATAGCTGAAAAAGTACTTGTTCTGTTGGCAGATTATTTAACTTATAACAAGACATTTTTTCCCCATGTCATAAGTGAAATCGTCTTCCAACTAGTACATTTCTATCAATATTAATTAATTGTTAACTCTAAACAGCACTTGATGCTTAGTCTTTACTTATATGTTAGTTTTGTCTCATTTCAAATGTACTACATTTGCAAAAGAAACTAAACCAAAATTACTAGGTGTTTTTTTTGCAGTGTACCACAATACAAGTGAGTATGAGGTCAAATAAAAATCGCAGTGGATTAATAAAATGTCGGCAGGTCTGCTTATTGCGTTGCTTTATATTGTTCTTTATTTACTTCTTTCTTTATTGTTTTTTTTTTTTTTTTGGTAAGAAAATGTGAATATTTTCAGCGCACAATGGTGTAGTAGTTGGAGAAAAGTTCCTCTCCTGCTCTTATGTCTCTGAGCGACACCAGGACCACGCAGCGCAGGGGTCTCTGGGTACAGTGCTGGCTGTAGTTGACGTTTGGCAGATACTGGCGGAGCTCCAGGGGAAAGCTGTCCGGGACGTCGTACTCCTGGTAGCAGACGTTGGCGGGCCTTTCGTTGGAGCAGTTGTTGACGTACTGACCCACGGCCAGTGGGTTGAGCGGACTGTCCGTCAGCCAGCTGGCGTCACTTGTCAGGTATGGACCCAATCTGTCCCTGCCACTGCACGACCTGAACACCATCCTGGAGATGCCTCTGTCATTCCCATCCACCAGGACCCCGTCAATGCAGCGGAACACGAAGGGGTTTCTGATGGACTGAAGGAGGATGGGCTCGTAGGGCTGATAAATTGTACCAGGATACATGGCAACTGTTACTCCTTTGGGTACGAATCCTCTGGTGACAAACACCCCGGTTCCTGCAAAAGCTAAAGAACTGGGCCTCCTCTCTATGCAGAATCCCAGAGTTTGAAACAGAACGTCTCCTTCGTTCTGCTCCTGGTGAAGTGGAAACCGGGGCGTGAAGTTCGCGTGGTCTCCCAGGAGCAGCCCCCCGCTGTTCCTGAGGAGGGCTCTGAAGAGCCCCAGTAGGCTCTGTGAGACCTGCTCATCTGGGATCACTTTGTCTTCTGAGGGCTCCGTCACCCGCCGCAGGGTCTTCTCATTCTTCGACAGGTTAAACACAACCCAGGGCACGAAGCGGTGTCTGTAAGATCTCCATTTCTCCCGAAACCGCCGGAGAGCCGCTGTAAACATCCAGGAACAAAACGGGACAAGGAAGCAGTTTGGGTGCTGCGTTCACGTTACCTCGAAAGGGAACGGAGAAGTACGTCACACCCGGTACGGCGCATTCGACCTACAGGTGAGAAAATTAAAAATAATAACAATAAAAGCAGGTCGGAAACCATAGGTTGCGACGTAGGTGGTAATTTGTAATACTAACTACTGGTAGAAATAAAAGTGAATTGTTAGAAAGGCTGCTACATTTTATATACGCTACAGCCATGTTGAACACAAGGATGCTTGAACGCCTTCCATTTTCCAATAGTTTTGTAATAACATTTCTATCTTTCGCTTTCTCTCTCTCCACCTCTCTTCCCGTACTAGGAACTCGGCACCAGGTATTCCGAGCATAACTTGAACGCACTTGTGCTCTTACGTCACTTCCGAAAAGTTTTGCATTAGTTTAGCTTTTTTAAAAAGACAAAAATTAACATAAGATGTTGAATTGTCTATGTTGAACAGGTGTATCCAACTGTTTAATGCAACTTATGAATATAGCTTCACATGTGACACGACTAACCGTTCGTGTGGGTTTTACTTTTATTTTGAAGCGTAACTTTGCAACCGGAAAAGGCTTGTAGTTCAATTTGTAAAAACTCAGTTGCTAGCTGGATGGGAGAGAAGAAAGTCTGCTCGAGACAAACATGGTAAGAAAGTTCTGTCTGTTTTGGTTTCTAATTAGAATAGTAATAGTTTGAGTGGGTTCAATAAGGCCCCTCTCTTTACAATAGCGAAAACAAATGTAGTTCGTCATGTTAGCGCAAGTAATTAACCCCCTGTGTTTAGTTAGCTTGCTCTAGGACAGGGGTGTCAAACTCCAGTCCTCAAGGGCCACTGTCCTGCAATTTTTAGATGTGCCACAGGTACAAAACACTGGAATGAAATGGCTTAATTACCTCCTTCTTGTGTAGAGGCCTGCTAATGACCTAATTGTTCTATTCAGGCGTGGTGCAGCTGAGGCACATCTAAAAGTTGAAGTGTAGTGGCCCTCCAGTGACACCTGTGCTCTAAGGAAACTCCTCATTCTACTGCGATACCAGTCATGAATTCTCGTGTCCTGACTGTTGTTCACCAGCAGTAATGATAAGTTGACTGGTATAATTATAAGTAGTTTATTTTAGCATTTTCTTAGTGTTAGCTAAGTTAGCTCGCTATTTGTGTAGTTATTGTTGTTGATGTAGCTAACTGCCAGAAGTACCACAGTAGTTTTTTTTTTTTTTTTTTTATAGACTATATTGCACCTATGAGTCGAATAAGACTGCAGACTACAAGTCAGGCCATTGTGTTCAATTTCAATACCTAATCCTACACATGCTCTCATTAAAGAACTGTCAGATATTTCTATAAACAAACTCCTAATTCTTATTGAAGGTGTTGTAGCTGCAAATGGTGGACCAAAAATCATAATTAAGCCTTAGTGTCAGGAATAGAACAATCTTAAAGTTAATATATGTGTGAAGTAACCGGGTACTTTTAGAATTACAGTGTGTGTGTGTTTTAATTAAAATAGGAAGGAAGTACACTTAATAAACATGTGCATATCTCAAACATTTGAATGTGTCAAAAGTCAAATGCATTTTTAGTTATCTAAATGTAATATTCATTAGTTAAAAGTGCAAACTTATGTTAAAATTGTAGGTAATTATTGTTTTTCTTTTTTTTTGTCGTGTTTAAGTGTGGTCATAAAATATAAAAGGTAGTAATTTCATGTTTTTTGTGCGATATGGAGGCCTTACATAAAAAAAAAAAACATTTGTACATAATTAATGATTGCAGTATATCATTGTGTGTGTTGTGTTTTTTTTTTTTTCTCTGCAGAGCAAGCTGAAGTCCTTCCAGAAGGACAAAGTTCGTCAGTTTGTGATTTTTACACAATCCAACGAGAAGACTGCGGTGACCTGCTTGTCTCAGAATGACTGGAAGCTAGACGTTGCCACGGACAAGTTTTTCCAGAACCCAGAGCTCTACGTTTCAAATACTAAGGGGGGCTTGGACAAGAAGAGGCTGGAGCAGCTGTTCAACAGATACAGAGGTAAACAAGATGCAGGGTTTCCCCCAGTGTATTATAAGCCTGGCGGGCCATCAGGCTTTACTTGTGCCCCCACCAGACTAAGCCTTGCTTATTTATTTGAGACTTTTTAAAATGTCTGCATTTTTTAAGACTTTATAGTTGGTGTTCAGGTATTAATATCCCAACCTTTCAATAATAGATAATTATCAAGTGATATTTTCAAATTTCCTGTCAACTTTAAAAAAAAATTTTAACTCAGAAAACATGACGGGCTGCTGGATGAATGACTGCCCTAGTGCCCAACCACCGGGTTTAGCAAGTTTCCTGGGGGGAATCTTGAAGATGAACAACTCGTGGTAAACCCGCCTCCAAAGAAAAAATAAATAATGTTGGTTTAGTTCAGTTCAGTCAGGAACACAACGTATCTCGCAGATGATTGGGCGAAAGTGGTGTTCATTATCCTGCGTTGGTGTTTGGTGCCACCTGAAGATGACCGTTTCAATTAAATCCATTTTCACAGTGACTGATAAAAGGAACAAGAGCATCAGTCGTCTTTTAAAGTTTTGCATTGCCAGACATGAAATGGTTTGTGACTAAAGAAAAATCTTCTGGCGACCTTGTTCTGTTAGTTGACATTGATATCTCTGAAGTTGCAACAATAACAACAGGACCTCATCTGTGTTTTGGGTCATTTTTTTCCCTTTAACCTCTGAGTCTTGAACCAATCAACCAGGTGCTTTCAGACCCCGTCCCAACCAGGTATTGTTTCTCCAACTCAACTTTGTGGTCATTGAGTTTAGTAGATGTCTGGTAACGAGACATTCATTCGATTCAGGTGGGAAAATAGTTCAAAATGGATGAGGAAAGATTTTTTTTATTTTTTTTTATTTTATGTTGAAAAATATCCAAACAGAAATGACTCGGTGTTTAGGTTGAAGAAGAGTTTCAGTTAAATTAAATATTTTATTTGACGATGGCAAATAAAATATTACCTGGTGATTGAAATTGATTCAGTGTTCAAAACATTTTTCGGTGTAATAAGTTCATTTTAGGTGCAGCAATGTACTAAATAGTCGTTTTTGTAATTCAACTCAATGGAATTTATTAAAAACTAGTTTACCAATTCTTAGTCGTTTTTTTTTTTTTTTTTTTGCAGTGGCAGAAAGCACTGAGCATTCCTTTCAGATGCTGTATTATAAAAATTGTGAACACTGATGTTGATCAAGTTAGATTTTTTTTTCTTAAACTCTACTGTATCCCTTTAGCATAACAATGGTAAAATTAAGAACCATGTACTTCTACTCGGCTACGAAGTAATCTCACATTTTTCCATTCCTGTTTTTTAGACCCTCACGATCACAACAAAATAGGCGTTGACGGGATCCAGCTGTTCTGCGATGACCTGGGTCTGAATCCGGCCAGTGTCAGTGTCCTCCTCATAGCGTGGAAGTTCAGAGCAGCAACACAGTGCGAATTTTCCAGACAGGAGTTCATGGATGGCATGACCGAACTGGGGTGAGAACATTTAAAAAAAACTTGTCTTTTGATACAGACTTCAGAAAACCTTGGAATAAGGGCCCCAATGGTCCGCCATGTTTTTTAGTAAAAATGTTTCAATTTGAGGAAGTTTGAAAATCTGGCTAGACAATTATGTGTTGTAGGAAAATGAGTGTCCAAAAATTTTTCATCTAGCCTGTTGGTGGCGCATGTAAAGCCTGGTGGCCCACCAGGCTTATAATATACTGGGGGAAACCCTGATGTTTTTACGTTGGAATAAGTTTTTTGGCTTTGTTAAAAGTAGTGTATTTCAACAGAAACACATTTTTTTTTGCATCATGTTTATCACATGACACGTGTTGAGATATATAATTGGATGTTGCTAATGTCGAAAAACAAGAAGAAGACGACAGGAAGTGATGAAAGGATGATGGGGAGGCATGATTTTTAATAACATATTCACATTAACAAACTTATTCACGTGATTCTTAACTGGATTTTTTATTTAATCTAAATACCGCAATTGCGAAATTATGTTTTTTTTTTTTACATCAGTGGAACATCGACAAAATTTTGCGCACATTTGTAATACTGTCCTTTCTGCTCTTTCAAAGGTGTGACAGCACAGAGAAGCTGAAATCTCAGCTGCCAAAGATGGAGCAGGAGTTAAAGGACCAGGGCAAATTTAAAAGCTTTTATCAGTTTACATTTGATTTTGCCAAGAATCCTGGTCAGAAGGGATTGGGTAAGAATCACCTGCGTCTCAGCATCTTTGTTTTCTCCGCCGCAGTTCTACTGACCTCCTGCTGGTTTTCATCACAGATCTAGATATGGCGATTGCATACTGGAATTTAGTCCTGGCTGGGAGATTCAAATTCTTGGATTTGTGGAACCAGTTCTTACTTGTAAGTTGAAATTCTGATGTACATCTAGCTGGAAATTTTCTCTAAAAGTGAAAAAAATTCTACATACAGAAGAATAATTATATTAAAAAAACGTAAGCTAAAGAAGTGCAGAGCTGAAGAGCTTAATATAACGTTTCAGTTTTAAAGTGCTTTCATCAAATGTGTTAAGATTTTATTTGGGCTGCAAAAATAAACTGACTGACTTGTAAATTGACCCTGATTAGTTTTTTTTCTTCCTCTTTTTAATATAGATACGTTAGCAATACTCATACCAGTGTTGCCAGTCGTTATATTTATCGACTTTTCATAAAAAAATAAAATAAAATTGAAGTACATGTAATATTTTCTTTTGTAATTGTGCAAATACTGAGGACATATTTAGAAACTTCTGAATTTGTGGAAAATTTTAATACATATTCAAGTAGTTTAGCAAATAGGAAGTACATTTCATAGTTCTTGCTCGTCTTAAACGGAAAGTTTAGTCTGATTTAATGTCGGATCAAAAATGTAAATATCAGCTGTATTTTTTTAAACATTAATTAGCTATTAATGGCATTTTCATATCTTTGTTGGCACAGTAAGCTTGGATTTATCATTCACAAAGTGGGAAGGAAAATCATATTTTGTCATTTGCTGTCTACTTCTTGTTACTTCCATCACAGTAACAAATTTTGCTCGACAATAAGTTGTCCCAGAGGTAATTGTGGTAAACATTTATATTGCTGTTATATATCCAAAATAAATAAAACAGCATAAACGACAAATAAAATGGATGATGAAGTCTCTGTAAACACAACTGTTTTTCAAAAAAAGGGAAGTTGAGACCGAAGCACCAGACTGAAGACTTTTGTCATCTGGCTTTTGGTAGAGAGAAAAACGATAACTTGTGCAAATTGAAATGATTGAGTTATTTTTAATTCATCGTGCAATTAATTGATTTATTTGTTGTCACAGGCCTGTTTCTGGCTTCTCAGTAGTATATGCATACATATACGCCTACTGTGAAGTTTCTCTAAAGCAGTGGGTTAAAATGAAAAGTCATTAAAAACACACAAATGGGGAAAAAAAAAGAAGAGAAAATAGAAATTTGTTTAGACTACCTTTCTCTGTAATTGCTAATATTGTGCATTTGATTACAGGAGCACCACAAGAAATCCATTCCTAAGGACACGTGGAATCTCTTATTAGACTTCAGCACAACGATCACAGATGACATGTCGAATTATGACGAAGAAGGTCAGGGAAACTGCTCACCCAACGATCCGGATAGAAAACTGTTTTTTTTTGTTTGTTTTTTTGGCACACCCTCATGTTCTGCCTTGTTCTTCCCCACCAGGAGCCTGGCCCGTCCTCATAGATGACTTTGTAGAATTTGCGCGGTCGCACATCGGGACCAAAAGCTCCGCAGTTTGAGGCTCAACTGATGGAAGAGTTCACGGCTGGATGGCTTGTTGAGCACGCCAAGCAGGGATTATGACGCCTTTCAAACACTCAGGACTAAAATGTTTTTTTCCCCCATCAGAGACTTTTTATATAAGTGTGTTTGTAACATGCAGAGGAACAAAATAAAGGCCCTTTGTTGTTTCTGGTTGATGAGTTTAAAGACTTCAGGATGTTTCATGTGCGCTCAAGCCAGCTTGAGAACCATCACTGTTTCCCGGTTATGGTCGTCTTTAAAGAACACGTGGATTTACTTTGAAATTCTATCGTAAATTCTTGGCTTTTTAAAGGGATATTGTATTTTAATACTGATGTACATTTTATTTTTTTTTTTTGTGTTACGATGCATTTGTATATCAAGCCAGTTTAAAGCAAGGGAATTTTTAAACACGGTACTGTTTAAAAATAATAGTTAAGGGATAAATAAAAGTGACCATCTGCTCTCATTATTTTCTTTTAGCCTCATTTTAAGAAGTCAACTTAGTGGAAGCAGCACAAACTCAAATCATATATTCCAGTTTTAATACAGAATTTTTAAACATTTTATTTTTGAATCTCACATTTGTGGCGTACCTATGGACGTATGTCCACAGACGTATTCGATTCTTCTTTAATAAAAATGTTCCCTTCTGACGTGAAAACTATGGAGTGTCCAAGCATGATACTTTTTTTTTTTTTTTTTTACATAGCTAAAATAAATTTGAAATGTTTATTGTTGCATGTATTTCATAATTTTTCATAGTATTTAAAGGCTTATTCAAAAAAAAAAATTAATGAACACAAGTTTATGTGAAAATCACATAAAATTAATCCTAGATTTAATTATTTAGTTAAATCTGTGCTGCAGTGCATCATGTGTTGCTGCACACAGTACTAAAACTAATAATGCAATTTCATATGTATTTATTAAATTATGTTTCCTATTTACAAAGTGTAATATTTATGTTTTCATTTTTTTATGGAACACATGGTCATTTGTGATCATTATTGCAATTTTTGGGACATAATTTAAGTTTCCTAGTTTCATTTTTAACTGAAACTACTGTTAGCTTGTAAAGGATGCATTTAGGTTATTGTGTCACCTATTTGAATTATAACCTGTTATATTTCTTGTTGAAGACACAAGAAATAGGCAATTTCTCTCTTATTTAGCCATTATATTGTCGGTTTTAATAACATAATTTGACTTGTTATAAAATGTATCACTTTCAGTTATGGTTAATATTTACAGGCCAGCCTTAAGAATTTTATTATTTAATTATTTGTAGTTAACGTCACTTTTCCTCAACAATATGATCTAATGTAAGTATTTATTTTAAAAAATTAGTGACAAATTGAAGTACAAATTTTATTATGTATTAAAACATTACATTGTGGCAGTTTTTGATCTACAGAGGAAACGCATCAAGACGTTGAGCTCATAGTTTCTGGCCGCGCGCAGCCTCTTGTGGTGACGTAAGCGCGTGCGGTTGCCACAGGCAACTACTAACTGTAAAGGACAAAAACTGTTTCCCTGTTGTTTCAGGACGTTTCGGAAGTCTTCGCTGTCAAACAGGATAGGCAAAATGGCTAGCCGTGATTTTAGTCCGTTTACTGACCCTGAGTTACTTATAATGTTACATGAAATTGGCTGGGATTTTAGCATTTCTTTTCCTGAATTGAACGATGAAAACAAAGCTCTGCTGGAGAAGGTAAGGCGGCTGTCACGGACAGTCAACAAAACTCCCTCGAGCTACATTTGTACGCGCAGCATATATTTCACTCAAGTGTATTGTAAGCGTAAGCTAAGTATAGATATCTGTCCGGTGGCTAAATATGAGCATTAAAAGTCGAACTGTAGCAAAACAGGTCTTCAGCGTGAAACCTTGTAGCGTTTAAAAGCACCAAACTTTTGAGAGCTGTTTGAAACGTTTATCAGTTATTTGAGAAGTAGAGGTAAACTCATATCTTGCCAAACAGTTTACATTGAATGTTTTTCTTTGTTGTTTAATTTGAAGGATATTTTGTTTACTTTAGGAAGTTGTTTCTCAGGCATTTTCTTTTTGTCTGTTGTTAACTTAATGGAGCATTAACTCTAATTGGGGCCTGCCATAGCAATACATAGGGACAGCTGTTTGAAACATTTATCAGTTACAACTGCCGAAACGCAGAGTGTAACTGACACTAACTACCGCTCCGTTAGAGTCAGTTAGTGTCTGACTAACTGACACTAACTGACTCTAACGTGTTGTTTACACGACAATGATCCAACGAAAATGGAATTTTTGTTCCGTTTCTGTTTTTACATTCACGTGAAGACATTCTAATTACAATCTTTGTTTACACAATAACGGTACACATCGAAAACGTGTAATGCTCTCGCCACACCACTAGTTGGTGCTAGGTTCTTTGAAACTAAGTGCGGCAAGTACGCGAATCGACGTACTTGAAAGCACGTCGATTCGCGTTTCCCCATCAGGTACTGTCCCCCCAGATACTGGGGGAATCGTACCTGACGCACTATGTGCGTCTGATTAGGGCGCAGTTGGAAAAAAGTGGGATAACTTCGCTGAAACATGTTTGAGCTTTAACGGTGTCCGTAGGTCTCGAGATAAGAGCGAATTGTAACACCCGCATTGTCAGTAGTTTCTTCTTCTTCTTCTGTGGATTGTAGGAACAGCTCTGTTTTGCGTCATACTATGCTTGAGCTAGGGGTTTCCTAACAGAAAAGGTCAATTTACTCTGTTTACAAGACAACGGACACCGGTACGTTTTAGAAACATTGCACTCTGGAATCCGTTTTCAATCTGTGCTCCATGTAAATGTACACTACAAACCCAACAAAACTCTTCCGTTTTCACCCGAAATTGTTGTCGTGTAAACAGGGCCTTAGGGTGGATTTTTGACCCCCTAAACCAGGGGTACCCAAACTGTTTAACACCAAGGTCTCCCTTTTCTGTCACCAGCCGGCTGAGATCTACCTCATAACATGAAGACATAAAAATTGTAAATGAAACTCTACTGAGTTATTTTATATGCAAATATCCATCAGTTATAGCAGAAAAATTAAAGTGATAGAAAACCTAATACAGTTTCTTCCTCAGTGAGATTCTGACACTGGGAGGAGGTTACTGGTTTCAGAAGCTGGTTGCAAACCTGAGGCCAGAAGGTATTATGTGGTTATGGTAGATCTGAACTGTGGTTTGATGCAGTGTTGTGGTCAAGACCGCTTGACCCGAGACTGAGACAAGACCAAGACCAGCACCCCATGCGCAACATGACATGATAAATGTGAAATATGATCAACATTGCTTCTCAAATTGATCTGAAAGATCCACATTCAACAACAGGTTTATAAAGCTGAGATGGCGGTTCTGCAAGTGGGCAATGAAATCAAGGAAATTAGAGATCAACGGCAGCGTAGGAGTGAAGAACTCCAGAGGAGAACACTACAGCTGGCTAACACTGAGGTGAGTGTGTTGGAACTAACCTTATGTTATAAATGTGCCACATACACTGGCTTTTAAAAGTACACGCCAATGTTAAAATATCAGTTTATTGTGATTTCAAACAGTATAAATAATGGAAACGTTTCCACCTGTGTTGTGACACATATTCTGTACAATTTCACTTTAAAATGAATTCATGCATTGACCCAGTTGCAATTAGGTGAACTTACAGATTCAGCTTTTGTTATTTCTATTCTGATTAAAATGAAGTAGAGACCAGCCATCCTAGTAGGACTTAGCCTCCCGTAGCTGACACCACCGATTGCAAGTCGATTCACATTCAGGAAAATCCTGAAACATTTCTGTCAGGATTACACTGGATACACACGGTGACACTGAATATCAGAGCCAAAAGTTGTGGAAAATGTAAGAAAACAGAAACTTTACAAAAATCAAACTTTCCTCCAACACTGATGAAAAGACGAGGCTCTACTGGTCAGAGAGGCTGCCAGCAACACCAAAAGAGCTGTAGGTGTGTCCTAGAAGGGGCATACACGGCAATTATCAATTCAGTTAAAAAGAGCTCCAACTACAAAGATATTTATTGTTTTTATCTGTTATTCAGGTTATTCAACCATCAGATTGGTGCAAAGTGCTGTCCTACCCATTTAGCTTTCAAGTGTTTCAGGATCCGCTGATCATTGATGGATCTTCCTTAGAAATGTAGACTGTGGACGCTGACATTAGCATCCGGGACGTCTGCGCTGCTGCGACATGTTTAGCGTTGAGATGCTACTTTAGGCTTGAATACTTTCGCTGATAGGCTAACTGCTTTCAGCACAACTTGAACACAACCATCACTTTTTCCAGCTTCCCATCAGATCACTTTTGGAAGCAAGAATTAACCCCCCGTGGGTCAAGAGAAGCGGCTTCGTCATCCATTACTGATGTTTATGCATCAGAAATGCAGCTGTACCAGGAAGGGAATAATTACGTTACAATTTTTATCGCATTCAAATCTTACAGCGGTTAAGTCCTAGTCATTGGTGTATTTTTCTGTTGAATTGTACAGAATATATGCGTCAAAAGTGACCCACACAAATCATTTATTATATTTCATGACACTAATACCGAACTTTGGTAGAAAGTTCAGTATTAGTGTCAGACAGTGACACTGTCTTACTGTGGGTCAGTGTCTGTCCATTGCATGGTGTTTTACAGAGTCAACTTGTGTTATCACATTGTCTGTTTGACCGCGTACAGGCTCTGTTGAAGGCAAACGAAAAAGAGCTTGAGGTGATGAAGCATCTGAAGGCCCTGTCAGAGAGAGAGAAGCAGCGCTACCTTCAGCTGACAGCTCAGGCCGAAAGAGAGATCAAGTCTTCATACGACAAGATGGACAAGATAGAGGTCTGAACACTGCATGACTTGAAGAAGAGAAACCAATACAGCGGCGAAACGTGCCACTGATTCTTCTTTCTGTGCCTTCAGAAAAGCCAGCTAAACGAAACGCAGAAATTGGAGGAGCTGCGGCTTCAGATGAACCTGGACCAAGAGACCATGGTGAACCTCTTAGCGGAGGCGGCTAAAAAGGACGACGACTTAAAGGTCATCATGAAATACACCCAAAAGGACAAGCATAAGATCAAGGTTGTTAAGCAACACTTGCAGCTTCGGCGTCATCCTTGTACCTCCTCAGCTAATATCCATCTGTGTATCTCATTTAGTCACTCACTCTGAATATAGAGAAGAAGACTCTGGAGGTCAAAAAGAAGCGCACAGCACTTGACAAAGAGCAAACAGAGACTAGGTCTGCGCAGGTAACGTAAGAACACACAGCAATCTCACTGCGCATGCTACTGAATGTATTAGTTTGGTATGAAAAATATTGATCTGGCATTTGTTTCAATATTCCATTTATTTTGTGGTCCTTGTGTTTTTTTTTTTTTGCATAGCGGAAATTAGTCTGCATTTGGAGTAGGGGTACAACTAACCATTGTTTTCGTTATCAATTAATCTATTGATTATTGATTAATCGTTTTAAAAAACTAGCACATGTTTTAAAACGGGCCAATTTTTAAAAAACATTGTCAATCTGCAGATTTTCATTTAACCACCTTAGCTTTTATTATGCAACATGCTATAAAAGATGCAAATAAACAAATGATTCAATTGCCTTTTTAAACACTATTTTTTTTTTTTTAAGTGAAGCATAACAAGAAATAACATGTCTTATGTCTTATGACATTTTCCCATGTCGTAAGGAAAATAATACCAGTGGAGCTGGTACTTTTTCATCAATATTAAGGAATTATTTGCTTAAAAAAATATCCTATATCTTGCTGAAAAGTTAATTGTAAGTTACTCTTGTCTTATTTCAAGTGGACTGAGAAAATTGTACTAGAAAACCAGACCAAAAATGCATAGTAAGATTTTGTGCTTTTGTAGTGTTCTTTCAGCAAAAGACCTTTCTTTGAGCCTGCATGTTGCAGTTAATGATTAATCAATTACTAAGTTATTTGACGATTATTTTAGTAATCGATTAATCGCGATTAAAACGATTAATAGTTTTATCGCTAATTTGGAGGCCTTCTTTGGAGTTCTCTGTTATTCTGAACATTCTGTCCATGCAGCTAGCGTTGGATAAGACCATAGAGAATATACAGCAAGCTCACACTGAGATCCAGCACCTCTTCCACCTGTGTGGAAACGCCATCAAGCAGAAAAAGCAACTCGACTCAGACATGGAGCGATGCTCATTGGTAAGACGTCCGCAGCCGGCTTGACTTAACTGTATTTCTACAACAAACTGGACTTTTGCAACAGAAGCTTATTGTTTTTTTTGTTGTTGTTTTTTTTACTTCTATTTTCATTGCAGCAAATTGCTCAGGGCAGGCAGAAAACCAGGGAAAAGAACACCTGTGTTGCAGAAATGAAGCACAAGCTGGACATGGAGAGCAGCAACAACAGAGAGCTGCAGAGGAACATCGCCACAACGAGGAAGCAGAAGGCCATCCTACGGCAGGACCTGAAGAAACACCAGGAAAACCTGGCCAGGATGCAGGTTGAGGTCAGTTTCTCAAAGCACACGCCGCACATCTTCACTTTTGTCATTTGCGATTTGTAATTTTTTTAAAGACTTGTGTATCCTCCAGCTTGATAAATACAAGACCACGCTGAATCAAAACAGTTGCGACATGAAGTCTATTAAATCCCAAATCTCCACGATGAAGATGGACATCGACATCAACAACGAAAAGTCAGTGAGACACGAGGAGGCATCTCTGAATCTCAGTCCCTGCATGTTACTTCATGTTACTCGTGTGCATGTGCATGTGTGTTGTAGGTTAGTAGAGGGTGAGGCCTACAATGATGCACTGCAAAAGAAGCTGAAGACTGTGACAGAGAGCGCTCTGAGTGAGGAGGAGAGAGCCGCTCACATGGAGCAGATCCTGCTGGAGACAGAACAGGACATCAAGGTTACTGCTCTTATCTGCTTCTTTCTTAAAAAAAGAAAACAAACCAAAAAAGAAAACATTATTCTCAGCTTGTCTGTGTCCAGATATATTTATTGACTTTGACTTTATTTTCATCTGGAACCAAATTAATCCATAAAATATTTTAATTTGAAGTGGGGTTTTTTTTAGTCTACATTTGTCTTTATGTATGAAAAAGATGTTCTTTATGATTCACTCAGTCATTCTAATTCCTTCCTTCCCTCCTACAGATGCTGGAAGCTCAGCAGCAGGACCTCATGGAGGAGCTGTTCCGCCAGAAACAAAGTTTGCAAAGTGCCAAAGCGGAGGAGAAGAATCTAATAGCCCTGGTGTCCAAGAATAAGTTCACCAAAACCAACTTGCTGTGCCAGCTCTCTAAGATGGAGAACACATTCAACAGACAGACGATGATCACCAACAATCAGGCACGTCGAAAAACAATCATATGCACAAATGCAGCACCCTGCACTCAAGCTGTTCGGCTTTTTCTACTCTAGTTAGTATTTCAATTTTGTTCTCTGCTCTGGGTAGGAGGCAAAGATACAGATGCTTCAGAAGAAAGTAGCTCAGCTGTCAGGTGCCATTCGCACCAATGAAAGTGAGATGCTGAAAGAGAAGGTTAAAGACCTGACCACCGATCTGGAAGACAGGAAGGAGATGACAAAAATACTCAAGAATGCACTCAGTGAATGTGAGGTCTGTCTGAAAAGCACCTCCTCAATGATTTGCCTTTAAAGCTCCAGTGGAGTTATTACATTTTACATATGGCGAGTGTGTCTCTGGCAGCTCGACATCCGCTGTGCGAAGAAAGAGATGGAGAAGTTAGAGGCTCAGAAGAAAGACCTGACTGACGAGGTTGACTGCCTGATGGTGGTTTGTGACAACAAAGAAAAGGAGTTGAAGAAGCTCAAACTGAAGAAGCAGGTGAGTGGGGTGCCATTCCAGATACCGTTAAATGTTAAGCATCTAAAGAGGGAACGAAGAGCCGGGGGAAAATAAGTCAGGAATAGTTTTTGGCTGGCCTAAACAGATGTTTACAAGTTCTTACTGTATTTTCCCACCTTTTTTCTATGTGAAGTTAAATTACACCAGTAGTGCCCAAACATTTGAAAGTGGCCACTGGCCATATTGTTTTTTTTAACTTATACTGAATCATTTTTGTTGTGCTTTTTTTCAATCTGCTCAGCAATAAATTAAGCAAGCAATATTTTAAAGAAACAAAGAGGGAATTTCTTTTGTCTTAATAAAAGGCAGCGGATTCTTAACTTTTTAAGTCAGTCTTTCTTTCCAGTTTATTTGATCTAGAAAGCTTATTCCAAGAAACAAAAGTGAGTACATTTTTTCAACAAAAACATCTTCTAGTAACCAAATACAAAATTGAATAGAAAAATAATTTGCTCTAATCCTTTTTTGTTAAAAAGAAAAAAAGTACTGGATATTTATAGTCCCACTTACTATTAAATTAAAATGAAAAGAAAGCACAGCTATTTAGAGAAACTACTTTATGCTAAACATCTCCTGCTCTTAATTTAAGATGTTAATTAATTTAACATCTTAAATTAATTAAGATGTTTAATTAATTTAAATAAATTTAATGTGTCAAACTGTCACTTTCTTCAACTTTACAATTATGTTCTGCTTTGTGTTAATCTGTCACATCAAATCTCATAAAAGGCATTAGAATTTGTGGTTTTAACATGAAGGAAATCTAAATACTTTTGTGAAGTGTGTGTTCATTCCTGCGTAAAAATGGTGGAAGTTATGTGAGCACAATGAACAGCAGTTGTCTTAGATGAGTCTAAAGCATGAAAATATTGAGTCATATTCAATCCATATATTAATTAATTGTACTTTACTAGGATTATTATATCTGCGTAGGGTCATAAAAGAAAGTGTTTGAGATGTTTTTGTTTTGAACTAAAGGCAGGATGGTAGGAATGTCTGCAGTCTGAAAAAGCAAACTGGCTTCTTTTTCTTAGTGGAAAAAAAGTGTATAGTGTGGCTATTGGGGGGGGGGGAAATGATCATGAAACATAAGTTATTTGTGTATTTTCCATCAGGATGCCTTAGTGAACAAGAACCTATTGAAGGCAGAGGTGAAGCGCATCGGGGATATCATCGATAAAGACGCGGACAGCATGATGTCATGTGAGATGAGAAAGTTAGAGCTGGAGAAAGCCATGAAAGAGCGGGAGGAAGAGATTCACGTTCACTCCGAAATGCTCAGACATCAGCTCAAGGTTACCGAGCAGGACAGGCAGAAACTGAGGTAAGAGAACCCAGTGCTCTGCACACTCTACATTTATTGTGTCGTTTATCATTTATCGTGAAAAAAGGTCTTAGCGCGATAAGAATTTGATTTAACGTCGTCCTGATAAATTTCAGTTATTGAAAAAGAACAAAACTGACAGTATGATTGAAAATTTTATTTTATTTTTTTCTAATTTCTCCATTGTTCTTGAGAGCATCAATAAATATCATTCAATTTGAAAATATGATTAAATGCAGCCACAGTGTGCAGCTTAGTGATATAAATCACACTTTTTAAAGTACGAAGCCTGTTTAAAAATGGGAATGTTTTTCCCATTTACAATAGCACCACAAATACAATATTTGAATTTGTGGCTCTACCAATCAATAAATCAGTCAATCTAGTGTATTTGTATAGCACATTTCGGCAACAAGGCAGTTCATAGTCTTGAAAACATAAAAACATCATCAACACATTCATCCAACATTACATTTTGTCAAGTGCCATCGTTAAAATCATCAATAAAATATCAAATATGTTGGTCAATGTAACATTTAATGTTGGTTAAAAGTAAATCTAAACATGTTTCTTGATTTAAAGGAGCTCAGTGTTTCGGCTGTTTTGCAGTTTTCTGTAACTTTGTTCCAGATTTGAGGCGCATAGAAGCTGAGTGCTGTAAATGCAGTGCCAGGCAGTTACCTAAAGAATAAATAATAAATAGTTTTTTACCGCCATCATTTTCCTTATCACAACAATAGCACAAAAAATTAAACAGCAAAATTTTAAGACCATATGGCTCATTGCTGCTGTACATAAAAATAATGCTTTAATGTGTTATTTTAATAATTTTTTTTTAATTAAAAGTTTACATAAATGACATGTTAGGTTAATTTGTCCTTTTATTCTGTTCCAGCATTGAATTAAATGAAGAATTATCTAAAGTCGAAATGGTGAAGAACCGCTTTGAGATCATGGAAAGTTCACTGGCGGGCTCTGAGGGCGAGATGTCCCAGATTTCCTACATCACTAAAGTGAGGCACCTTTCACACGTACGGAGCCTGTTGTCTTCCAAAAACGTCTTGAATTGTGCTGCGTGTTTTCTCCACCAGGCCACGCTAGACAAAGAGGAACTCAGACGGAAGTCAGAAGAAAAGAAGGCGATCATCCACAAGATGGAGCTTGAAACCAAGGCTCTGGAGAACACCATCCAGTTGTTTTCTGGTCGCTGCTCTGAGTACAGCAGCGCCCTCAGCAATATCAAGAAATCCAGTATGTGTGGTGGGAAATTCTGGAAACGGAAACGCAGCTCTCGTGCTCGTGAAAGTTGTGCGATTGCTGTAATAGCCTCATGTTTTGGTCAAAACCAACACTGATTATGTTTGTTTAAGGTAAAGAGTACCAGGAAAAGGTGGAACTGGAGGAACAGCTGAAGGCCGCCGAGAAAAAGCTGAAGTTTAAGAAGCGGCAAATTCAAGAGCTCCGCCAGGAAATTCAGGTTCTGTGAAAAGCAAGTCGGATGCTTCGCTATAGGGTTTAGGCAAAAAGCAAGTGCATGTCAGAAACTGGTAAACAAAAGTGTTAACATAAACTGAACAACAGCTAAATATTGCTTATTACAATGTGCGATTTATCGAAAAAAAGGGATTGGGGTGGAGAGACTCTATATTAGCCTGATTAGTGGTAGGACTTGATTAAAAATTTTTATGGAGTTAATTGCAGGTCTGTAATTAATTAATCACATTTTAATCAAAAACCATTTTATTTTCAATTCAAAATGCCTTTTTGCTGCTAAAATATTGAATAAATAGACATATGAGCTCAACAATAACGACATTTATTGAAGGAAGAAACCGTTCAACTTTCAAGTGTTTCAGGAAGCCCTGATTATTCATGTGACTTATTTTTAATAATATTTTAGAAGTTTGAACTGTGGACGCTGACTGTTTAGCACTGAGATGCTGTTCTAGGCTTGAATAGCTTTGCTGATTGGCTAATTCCTTTTAGCACAACTTGAACACAACAGTAGTGATTTCCAGATTGATTTTTGAAGCAGAAATTTCCCCCCCACTTGTCCATTGTTGCTGTTTGCGGACGTCGCTTATGCATCACATTTATCTAGTTATTAACTAATTAGACAAATATTGATGTTTTAGCACCTCTATTTCTCTTTATCGTGATGATTTTCTGCTTAGAGCTAATAAAAACACATAAAAACATTTAAAATTAGAATATTGCATGAGACCAAAACAAACCTATTTTTAAAAACAGAAATGTGTGTTTAATGAAAAGTATGTTTGATAGCTGCTCAAAGGTTGTTATCTTCAAAAGAAACTTTTAATCTGACAAACAAAGAGTCATTGTGACGTATATTCTAATTTGTGGAATAGAGGTGCTTGTTATTCTTATTTGTGGCTCTCATTTCCTGTATGTGGAAATAATTGTTACTGTAACTCAAAATCCAGCTGAGAATATCATGACTACAATAACCCAGCTCTGGGACTCATGTCACACCCATCTGATGTGAATCTCTGTCTGGGTGAAGGCCTTTGTGTCTTTTGTGCGTGTGTTTATGTGTATGTCTTTGCACTGGCCTACATTGGCAGGGCATGAACAGCACCTTGGAGAGCCTCGTGCTAGAAGAGAAAGTGGAGAAGGAAAAGATACGTCACAAAGAGAGTTGTATTGCTAATCTGAAGAAAGAAGCAGCTTCTGTGGAGGAGAAAATTGGCAGAGCCAAGAATCAGGTCGGAGAAGAAGTTGTGACACTTTGATAAACACTTTCACATCTATCTATACAGGCTGCTGGAACAGAATATGATACAGGTTTCCAAAACAACTTGGCATTATAAAGAAAATATCTATTGAAAATTAATCAGTCTCCTTAGTAAGATACAATTTTACTCTAATCTGTGTCAAACATATTGATAATCTATCTATCTATCTATCTATCTATCTATCTATCTATCTATCTATCTATCTATCTATCTATCTATCTATCTATCTA